>PVIR01042153.1:0-12378 GCA_004026965.1 Petromus typicus | reverse complement strand
ATAGGTCACAGATAGATACATATCGCATCTTTTCTCTGGTATGAGAAAATGAAGATGTAAATGAGTCCTAGCATTGTATGTTATATATTGTGAAATAGAAAATGCTCAATGTAAAATAAGGTGAGAGGGGACAATGTTGAGATTGTAACAAAAAAGTAAGGAAACAAATTTTATATATATGGGGGGGTGGTAGGGTGGGGGGGGCTATGGGAAAAAATGAGAATTAAGTTGTGTCTTATACTGGTACAAATCCCCATTATGGAGTGCAATCATGATGTGTATATTTAATGTATCAATAAAGATAATTTAAAAAAATGGAAAGACATATCTTGCTCCTGGGTTGGAAGAACCAATATTGTCAACATGGCTATACTCCCAAAACTACTCTACACATTCAGCGCAATCCTGATTCAAATTCCAACAGCATATTTCACAGATCTAGAGAAAAATATTCAAACTTTCATCTGGAACCAAAAAGACCTAGAATAGCCAAAGCAATTCTAAGCAACAGGGACATGGTGGGGTGTATCACAACTCCAAACCTGAAACTATGGTATAAAGCCACCGTGATAAAAACTGCGTGGTACTGGCAAAGTAACAGACTCAAGGATCAACAGAGTAGACTAGAAGATCCAGAAACTACTCCAGATACACTGAGACACCTCATCTTTGACAAAGGAGCCAAAAATCCTCAATGGAGGAAAGATAGCCTCTTTAACAAATGGTGCTGGGAAAACTGTGCTTTAATTTGCCAAAGACTAAAACTGGATCTCACTCCTTCACAATGTACCAAGCTAAAATCAAAGTGGATAAGAGACCTAAATATTAAAACAGACACTCTAAACCTACTGCAAAACAGGTTAGGTAAAACTCTTCAAGACATTGGCTTAGGGAAAGACTTCATGAAGAAAACTTCTACAGCACAGGAATTGGCTTAGGAAATCAACAAATGGGATCTCATTCTTTTAAAACGCTTGTGCACAGCAAAGGAAACCACCAACAGTGCAAATAGGCAACCAACAGTGTGGGAGAAAATCTTTACCAGCTGTTCCTCAGATAAAGGGGTACTATCTAGAATACATAAAGAACTCAAAAAAATCAGCCCACCCAAATTTAATGACCCAATTCAAAAATGAGCATCTGAAATGAACTGATATTTTTCAGAGGAAGAAGTAAGAGCAGCTAAGAAGCATATGAAGAAATGCTCAATATCGTTAGTCATTCAAGAAATGCAGATGAAAACAACATTGAGATTTCATCTCACTCCACATAGAATGGCTGTCATTTCAGAATCAGCGAACAGCAAATGTTGGTGAGGCTGCGGAGAAGAAGGAATCCTTCTTCACTGTTGGTGGGACTATAGACTCATACAACCCCTGTGGAGATCAGTTTGGAGAATCCTCAAAAAGCTAGGATTGGCGGTCCCATTTGACCCGGCCATTGCCCTGCTAGGTATATACACACAAGAATTAAAAGACTCATATCAGAGTGACATATGTGCACCCATGTTTATAGCAGCCCAGTTTGTGTTTGCTACATCTTGGAAACAACCCAAATGTCCATCAACTGGAGACTGGATAAAAAAAGCTATGGTTCTTCTACAGAATGGAGTATTAGTCTGCCATAAAAAATGATAAGTTTGAATCATTTCTACTTAAATGGACATACCTTGAGGATATCCTCATAAGTGAAATAAATAGGGCACAGATATGTACATATTGCATCTTTTCTCTGCTATGAGAAAATAAAGATGTAAATGAGTCCTAGCATCGTATGTTATATATTGTGAAATAGAAAATGCTCAATGTAAATAGGGTGAACGGGAAAAATGTTGAGATTGTAACAAAAAAGTAAGGAAACAAATTTTATGTATATGGGGGAGTGGTAGAGTGGGTAGGACTATGGGTAAAAATGAGAATTAAGTTGTGTCTTATACTGGTACAATTCCCCATTATGCAGTGCAATCATGATGTGTCTATTTAATTTACCAATAAAGATTAAAAACAATGAAAAACATAAAAATAAAAATAAATAAATAAATAAAATTTGTTGATGCTTATTCTTGACACTCTTTACATATGAAAAGTTTAATATTTTATTTTATTGATATTTTATTTTCCTGTCAAGTGTACATTAACATAATAAACTCATAAAATGAAAATTAAAAATTTATCAATTGAAATACTTCTAAAAATAATAAGTGTATGCACCCACCTTAATTCATCTTTCAAAAATTTGCTGTCTTAAGTTCTCCACCAGGACTTACTGGACCAAGAAACAATGCAGTGATGATAGAGTGGATACAGTGAAATAAGGAACCCAGGAGATGCCATCAGTATAGGCATTCCTTTGGCTGAGCCTTGGACTTAGTACCCACATACGTAGCACCCAAACACTTTGTCCTTGCCTGCACTTTATTCCCATTTTAATTAGAAATGAGGAAGTTTAAAAATTATCAACTGACAGCAGCAGCAAGCTTAGTTGGATTAGAAGTATTTTCTTCTGAGATGTTACCATATACCTTGCCCTTTCCTTGCCAGCTCAGTCCCTACCTCCCTGAGTAGGTTCCTTGGAGGACTATGGCATGCTCCACACACAAGAGAAGGAGCATCAACTCAGATGGAAGAGAGTCAAGTTCAGCTTCTTGCTCTGCCACCGTAGGACAGAGGCAGTGCTTGCCCCACTCCTGGTATGGCTTCCTGTAGCTGCTGAGCATGAGCAAATGCAGTTCCTTTGCAATTCCTTTGGGCAGGAGCAGCCTTGCTGGCTTTCCCTTGAGACCCTTCCATTCACACTTTTTGACCCTACATGTTTTCTCAGACAGATTTCTTAGCAGACAGCTGAGTGCTTCTGGCCCAGAGTCAGTTGAAACTTCTCAATTCTCTGTTTCCACCAAGAAAAAAAAGAGTAAAAATCATTGCAGAATTATTGACTTGCTTTGTTTTGACACAAATGATTTTTAGCTTCCTCTGTATTTGCAGTATTTTTTTTTCCTTTAGATCTTTCTCAAGTCTCTATGTCATCTTACTTCACTGTTGCCTGGCCAGGAAATGCTCTGCAGTTTTTCATGAAAGAAATAGAGATTGATAGATCTTCATTTCACTCTAATCATACCAGTTCAAATCCCTGGCTTCAAAAAGCTACAACATTTAGAGACTTTAGAAATGGTCAGCTGGAGACAACATAGGTTTCTGGATTCAATCAAAAGACGGGCTTATCAGGGCTTTGGGGGACTCCAGAGCCTTCATAGGCTGCTTATGATGGAACAAAGCTGACAGAACATTCCTCTGCAAACCCCATGGGCCAAAGTCTTTGCAACCCCAGGCCCTGTGCCTAGGGGAACACAGCAATTTGCATGAGAAGTGCTTGCCACTAATTAATGCCTTAGCTGTCCTTGGCTCTGAGGCTGCTAAGTCAAGTGTGTTGATACAGTGCCACGGAGAAGGCCCAGGAAAGAAAGGCTCAAGATGGAGGTAGTGCAAGCCTTCACTCACTCATCTCAGATGCCATAGCTCATGCCAGTTCAGGCCAACAGCTTGATAATCAGGCTTTTTGTTACATGACTAATCAATCACTTTGTTCATTCATTCTGCTGACACTTACAGTACTTTGAGCATGCAGTTTCCCCAAACAGCCCTGGGTTCACACAAGGGCCCAGCTGCCTGGAGTTCCTGCCTCCCTAAGTCTTTACAAGTTGGTGCTGTCAGCGCCTGATGGATGGAAAAGCCAGACAAGAGAGGATGGGAGTGGTTTCTAAACCACATGGAATCCTGAGTACACAGATGCTACACTACTCTTCCTGGTGATGAAGGGGTACAAACAGGAAAAACCCTCATGTTAGTGTAGTTTGTAGCACTTTATTCATGCTTTCATCAGCACACATGGTCATGTAGTCTCTGCAGTGTACAGAGTCTTGGTCTTAATGAAATGTCACCTTGAACTTTAAGAGATGCAACTCAACTCTGGCTGAGTTGAATGGGTGCAGAGTACTTGCTGTATTCAAACTGCCCCCCTAAGGGTCTAGGGAGGAAGTGAAGAGGAGAAAATGGTCCTCATTCTCTAGCATGGCCTACAAAATGGGTTAGTGCCCACACATGTGCACACACACATTCAACACTTGCAGCTAGAGATGAGACATTATCAGGAGGAGTTGGAGAGACATGGGGAGAAGAAAAGAACGGCATCTGAAGGTTTCATAAAAAGAGCTGGGGTTCCAATGAGTCAGAGCACCCACTGACTATTTGTAGGCAGGAATAAGACAGCAGGTTTTTGGAGTGCAGAGGACAAGAGTTAAGGAAGAGAAATGCCAGGTGTCAGCTGCTGACAACACAGTCATGTGCTGAAATTGTTAGCAAATTGATCCATTGATTAATATGTTCCCCACAATCCAAACACATCCCAAAAACCTTACTTGTGAACACATGAGGTTTGGGGGGAATATTCTAGATCAAAAATGTAATAAATGGCTTGCTCCTGGGGTGTGGCAGTCAACTCCAAAGCCCTCACCAGGACTGTCTTTTTCCCCTTTCATTCTCCTGTCTGTATGGCACAATGATCCATACACTCTAGTGCACAGAGATCAAGTCCTGAGTAATCTATACCATATGGATTTACTTTTCCCAACACACTATATGCTCTGCATGCTACCACACTGTGATCTACACTTTGCACCTTTCAGCATACACTGCACAGAGTCCACTGTCCTTACTGTTCTGTGATGTAATGATGTGTTCCCACAATGCATGATAACCTATACTCTAGCACGCATGATCATGTGGTCTCTGCAGTGTACAGTGATGCACATTATAGAGTTTTAAGTTCTGGTTGATATACTGCTTAGGAAATTGGTCTCTACACCACACTGTGATTTTTCATTTTACACAGCAAAGGGGTCTTACTATACATTGACCAACCCCTTGAACTCTGCAGTGACCTAGAAGTACCCTATGGTGATCACACATGCTTGTCCCTCAGGTAAACCTTCATCACACAAGAGCTCCAATGGATCTTTTCTGAGATAGACACAGTTTCAGGTAATAGGTGCATTTACTGGTTCCACTATCTTGTTGTGGTGTTCTATTCCAAGACTTAATAAAGCTGATAATAATCCTTTCCATTAAAGGCTCCCTGCCTAATCTGGCTTATTTGACCTTCCAGCTTTGAGTTTTCTAAGAATATCAAGTGATCTGTCCAACTTCAGTCTAAATCAAGTCATTTAATGCTGTTAACCACAAGCTGAAGATACATCAGTTGAGGTCACTGAACTCAATAAACATGTTTTTTTCTTATTGTAAGTCCAACTGGTACCCGGTATAGAGACCAGATAGAGCCCCACCCATGTCCCTAGCTGGGCAGAAAGACAAAGGTAGAGGTAAAGACCCTGGTCACTAGGAGCATGCTTGTCAATGTATAGAGTTCTCTAAACTCTATTTTCCTCTCTGCTCCCGAGAGAGGTGTCCCTGGTGTATTTTTATTTAAGGTGTCCCTGGTGATTCTGTTTACATCCTGAGGGTTCACAACCTCAACAAGGCCCACCCATGCTGGGCTTGGTGGTGTCTGCTGGGCAGGGACCTCTGCCAATGTCTACACCTGTTCTCTCTTTCCATGTACATAAAAGCCTTCTAGGAAATCTCGTAGGGAGAGGATTGGAGAAATCTACTTACCTTCATTTAAAAATTTAAAAATAGGTAAATTTTCATTCTCATTCCCAGAAAGCACCATATAGATTGGTGCATTTCTGCTGGCATCATGGACTTCAAAAGCATGAGGCCATTTGTCAGTGGACCACGTGGTCCTCTGGAAGGAGGAGCCTGGGATTTATATTTTGAATTCTTATGAATCCCTCACTGAAAGGTTTGGGAGAGAGTGATGCCCACTCTGTCATTAAGCTTATTTGCTAAAACATGGGTCTATTCTTCACGCTCATTCCTCAGAATGAGTTTACAACTTACTGTGGCAAAACTGAATATTTAAGTGTGCAGTTTTATAATTTTTACCACTAATGTTTGTATTTTATAGAAAATGTGAGAAAAAAATCTCTGCCTCAAATTGACTAAATATGTTACCTGGATTTCAAAGTCACTTAGAAAGTTAGAAAGGAGTTTGTAGTTTATGTACAAAAATAATGTATTATATTTTATTTCCATGTGTTTTTCCTTTCTTGCCAAGTGTACCAAAAGGCGACCTGGATTGTTTATGCAAATGGGTTGGAAAAAATAGAATTACATTTCAACTGAGAATCTGCCTCATCGAGAAAAAGGAAGACGTGGAGAAATACAGTTAATCTTTTAACAGAAAGCCATTTCTAAAATGACTGGAAATACTAGTAATAAGCTTTCAGATAAAGTTTTGGTTGACACTTGAAGTTTATGGCATATGGGGAAACTTTAAATTGTATTGGCTTTCCTTCTCTGACAGTATTTTTATAGCAGGAATGAACTGTTTACTCAGATTTGTGCTCTGCTCCATGTTCGCTATTTTCAAATCATATCTGCGTACATTTCCATTCTTTTTATAACCTCCATTTTCAAACTCTGAGGTGTATTCTGATGTTACAGGGAATAAAGAACTGTACAGATCCAAGATACCTTAAAATATTAAAATATGGTGTTTTGGAATATTTCATGGAAATTATGGTTATTGCTTATGGCTACATCGCAAAATTTTAATCACGAATAAAACAATGTTTTGGGGATTCTATTGTCCATATATCCTGCTGCTGGAATTTGAGTGTCAACACAGTGGTAGAGAAGTGACACTCACCATTCAAGACATTGCATTCCACAAGGTGACATTTACAATGACCTCACACATGGATTTATGTGAGTAAAGATCCCGGCGGTGGGTAGGGTGCAAAGCAAGGCCGGGACTGTCATAGAGACCAAGGGAGCAGTCTTACCAAGGCTTGGAGAAAGTGAACTGAGAGCTGCAGACTTATCACTTCATTTCATTTCTCATTTTCTCCTCACATCCATCCCACGGTGTTTATTTTAATTGAAACATTTTAAACTATGAAATACATCCTCATGTTTCCAAAATATAAAAGATGCAAGAGGCTTTGCTGAAAATCTCCACTTTTCTCGATCACTCTGTGACATTCTGGGGACGATCAAGTTCACCAGTTCCTTTTGAGTCCTTGCAAGGGACAGCCATGCATGGGTATGGACACTCTTCTACTGTTTTGTTTGAGTTGCAGTGGTTGCATGCTCCATATGCCATATCTTCAGTAAAAATGTCAGGAAGGGTATGCTGTACCAGTTTAAATAACTTCCTCAAACTTTATCCCTTCTTACACAGCATTTCAGCATGCCTTAAGCCAGCATGTGGTTAGGTACTGTTTGGGTGAAGAGTGATGTTCTTTGTAACTCCTGATGTTATTTTAATGGGTGAAAAAAATATTCACATGTGAACAATGTGCACAGAAGCTTAGGGACAGCAAAGGAGTCAGAGAGAAGAGCATGACAGCTGATGGCCCGAGAGGTGGGACCACAGTAGGACTTCTCATTCCCTTACTGCAAGTGCAGAAAGCTGCAAGTAGAAGTGTGATGTGCATGGCATGGGGGCAGGGAGCACATAGAAGTCTCAGCTGAACTTCTAAAAGAAATAACATCCCAGGGTGATGAGCACACTGAAGCATCCGGATCACCTCCCTGGAGACACAGCAAAAAGGTTCAAGCCGAGCTGTCAGAGTGGAGAGAGCTGCTTCTTCCCTCAGAAACCCTGCAGTGATGAGCTTCTGTCCAAGCTTGTGACACAGGGGTCACCGGAAGGTTCCCAGTGCCCCGAACTGGACCATTCTGAGTGACCACACAGGAGAAGTTGTGTTGGATTAGAAACTGAAGGATCACACAAAGCTCATGAATTTACAGTGATAAAAAGTAAAGTAAATCAGACACACATGCTTTAAATATTGTCATGGTTTCTCTTCTCTGAGAAATCCCAAAGTATAAATAAATCAAAGAGCAAAATAAAAGATAGATCATAGGGAACAGGGAGACAGATCTTCTGCAAAGGGGAAGGGGACAAAGAGATGGAGAGAGGGGAGAAAAGGATTCAAAAAGAATGAAAATGTACTATGTATATACACTAACTCTCTGCAATGAATGTAAATGTTATGCACACCAAAAATGTAGCAATAAAAATAAAAATTTTTAAATTGTGGTAAACAGCGGAAGAGAAAGTAACTACAACTTTTGCATTAAGTTCTAGTCTCCTGTAAGTTCATGGCACACAGCGAAATAATTAATAATTATGTAGAAATGAGACTTAGAGAAACTGAGCTTGGGCCTGATCCATGTCACTCTGGGTGGCAAGGACTCCTGATCCCAGCCTACCACACCTTCCATTATCTACATTCCAAAAACCTGGAAAGTCAGGGGAACAGCAACAATAGTCCTAGAGAAGTTATGTAGATGAGGATCCCTCGGAGCAAGGCAGTGTCAGCAATAGTCCTTGAGAAGATACACATCCGGTGCAGTTCTGCCCTGAAGCATCACAGCATGTGGGACCACTGAGTCCCTGTTGCTACCAGAGATGAAGACAAAAGTCAAGTCCAAAGACTGTCTGCAGGCAGGAAGGGCTGGTCAATTTTGACCTTGCAATTCCCAAACAGGGTGGTTCCCAACATTAAGTGAGTAAATTAATACAATAGAAGAAACAACTGCCCTTTGAGGAAGGGCTAAAATGATATGTGAAGACCCTGCTTTACCTAGGCAGGAAGCACATCTCCCTATGCTGGGCCATGTTGTTGGGAAGAGGTACACTCATGTAGCTGGGAACTTCCTGTGGATTAGGGAAGTTGTGGAGTGAAGACAGCACTGATGAGTATAGTGATGACTTCCGGTGCCACAATGACAATGAGACTTGACTCTGGGTTCCTCCTTTAGTCTCCATTGGACTGTAATGGGCCACCAGTGCCAGACAAGTCCCAGAAGAAAGGCACCATTCAGTACTCCTCATGATGGTCAAGGTCATTCAAAACCAGAAAAACAGGAGAAATTCTCAGATCCTCAGGAGGAGGAATGTGCTGAGGGTCCTCAATGGGATCCCGAGACAGAAGGTGACATGAAGCAGAATCTGGAGAAACTGGAATAAAGAATGAGCCTTAGCAAATCCTCCATCAGTGGGGCTGCTTGTTATAGCCACAGTCCTGTCAGAAGTGATGTATAACAAGAGGGAATGGATTAAAACTCTCTGTACCATACTCTCAAATTTTCTGTTCATTGAAAACTTTAAAAAGAAATCCAAAGTTTATCTAAAAAATATTAGCATTGCATATTCATTAAGACAAAAACCCTAGAGAAAATTCAGTACAGGTCACTGATAGGAAGTTTATAGAAAATGAAAATAGCTCTTCTACTTACAAGCATGCTCATTAAAAACCATAGTAGATACCAGTTTTTTGCATTCCAGTTGACAAAATTTGGATTCAAATACAGTTTCAAAATCTACTAGCACATCCACTGCTGTTTGTCCCTGAGTTCCCCTCCCCTGGAGTGTGGGCTCATTTATAATAAAAAATAAATCAGCAGAGTGATGATCTGTGATTTCAAAGTCATGAAGGACACTGTTGCTTCCCGCTCAATGCCATTAATCCTGGGTCTCTTGCAATCTCTCCTGATTACTTATGGTTTCTCTTCAGTCCCTCCCTCCACTCTGAGGACACAGACAATCTTGTGGGGTTCAGGAATGGGAAACAGCTTCTGCCAATCCCAGTACACTTTACAAGAGGATCTTCCCTCCTTTATTAGACCTCAGAGCACAGAGCCCCGGCCAGGCTGGGAGCCAGGAAGATCTAGCTGAGTTCTCTTCAATAAACCACAGAAGCCTTGAGATGATGCTGTTTTATGCAGCAAACATACACACGCACACACGTGAGTAGAGACACATGCGCAAACATGTACAGACATGTACGAATGTACCCACAAGTATGTACATGAGGGTATTGAGGGAGATGACAAATGAGGAGGAATCTAAATCACAGACACATATAAAAAAGTGTTTAAAGTATATGAGTACGTAGATTCCAAGAGCTGATTGTATTCAAACCAGAAAAGAAAAAGAACAGATCACACACAGATCCTGGAGAAGGAAATAAAATAAAAATAACATGAGTAAGAAATAGAGTATATCTGAGGAAACCCTATGACTTCAGAAATGTATTTGTATGTACAAATTATACCAGAAAGAAGAGGAAATACAATAGCATTTGGGAATTTGGATGCAATAATTTGTACTTAGGCTTTAAAGTCCAAGTCTTGTGTTTAAGCAAATAATGGCATGAGCTCTGGATTGGATTTCATGCATAATCCTTGTTGAAAACTTGATGTTTTGACAAAGAATATGATGAATTAAGTACAGAATATCAGTAGTATAAAAGCATTGGTGTTTCTTCTCTGGTTCTTTGAAGTGGTTTCAGTTTAACTCTTCATTGGCATTACTGTATACCACTAAGGAATACCTTTAGAATCACAAAGAGAATTGTCCTTATAATGATCATGAATAATGTCATTGTGATAGTGACCTATGTGATTGACAAGGAGGAGGATTTGTTAATGACATGGAAACAATAAAAAGCCCCACATTAAAAAGCACACAGAACTATGTAGACAGAGAAGAACAGCTTTCAACTGTACTTATTTGTAAGCCCTTAAAAATCAACATGACAGTAGTATATAAAAGTTTTCAGGCCACAGAATATGCAGCGATGTGTCTGTGTGTATAAACAGGCTGTTTCCATGTGGAAGAGGTGCCATTGCTGCAGGCGCAGCAGTCTGGAGGCAGGCAGGTGGTCCTAGCCTGGGCCAGCTGGGCTCCAAAGTCATGCAGGGTCCTGGCTCCTCTGCCATAACCTGGGGCCTAGAGTGTGGTCCTGCCCTTATCCAAAGCATTCTGTGCCACCAGTCCATGGTGAAGCTGGTGGAAGGAGCAGAGTGAGTGGTTAGACTACCTTGTGAACTGTGATCATTTCTATCTGATGCTCCCAGGAGCCACAGGGGGTCCCAGAGAAGGTCTCCTGAGCCAGGTGCCATGTGCCTCAGTGAGAGGATGCCAGCACTAAGGGGGAGGAGGAAGATATTCAGCTGTTCCTAAGGAGAGAGGACTTCTGCTTCTTTAACATGTTTTTATTAATTTTCATTTTAAAATGGGATGTTTATGATCTTACAGAAACGCAAAACAATGATAGAAGGTAAATCCCCACCAGGTCATTCCACAACATGCCTTGAACAAAGGAACCCATTAAGACTCTGCAGATACTTTGGCCCTCAACCAGGTTTCTGATAGGATCCAAGAGATAGGTGAGCAAATGAACCCATAACCTCCAAGAAGCCTCTCTAGACCTTGGTAATAGAGCAAGAGTTGCCACTTTAACACGGGCCAGCCTTCCTGAACACAGCTGCTGGTTTGAGAGTAAATTGATGATGAGCTTATAGAACTGACCCCTCTCATGTCAGAAGGAACTAGTTGCAAGGATCTGGGATGGCAATGAGTTTTCCTAAGCTAGAAGTGCCCCCAGAAAAAGTAGAATTTACAAAATTTGATCTTTATTTTTCTGGAATATGATTACTAATTGGATGGATAATAATATTGCTCTCCTTGTGGGTTAAAAGAACTTATCATGGTACAATCCTTAAATCTATTTCTCTAATGACAGGCTCTGGCTTTGAGATCAAGCCTTATGTTCATTTTTAAATTTTGAATCCTCTGTGGGGCTTTACATATTGCCAATTACAAGAGGCACAAATGTTTCAGTGTTGAAAATATTAAAAGTGAGCAGTCTTCCAGAAAACTGTTTCCAAGTGGATTTCTCCACTGATGACAATGAAA
Organism: Petromus typicus; assembly: GCA_004026965.1. Lineage (NCBI taxonomy): Eukaryota > Metazoa > Chordata > Mammalia > Rodentia > Petromuridae > Petromus > Petromus typicus. The sequence continues at coordinate 552 of PVIR01042153.1, read as the reverse complement.
ACGTGGGTGTTATTTACTTGTCTATTTTAACTGACAAAGACATATGAGGCAATGACACATAAAACACAAAAAGAATAATGAAATACAAAGACTACTGAATGGGAAAATTGGACAAGGGTGAGATGGTTTAATAATGGGTGGAAAATGCTCATGTAGAGACAATATAATTGTTCTGTCGATCCACATCTTGTGGATTTAATGATCTTCTTAGGCATTTTCAACATTATGCCATTTCCCTCGTGATTATGGTGGCAACTTTTAAGGAAATGAAATCATCTAATAATCTCAATTTTTGGAGGCCAGTGTTAGACAGTTATGAGATGAAATGATTAATAGCACTTAGAAAGACCGAATAATGACATGGTTTATAATAACAACTAGTCCTTCCTACGGGCCAGGCCTATTTGAAACATTACCTGTGCTAATTCAATTGGTCCCCCATGGGCCTCTGAGGAGGGTCCTATTATGCACATTTCACAGATGAAAAGATTACTGTTCATCCCTTTAATAGTACTGTAATCCTGTGTGTACTGGAACAATGAGCAGGAATAT
>PVIR01042152.1:0-12372 GCA_004026965.1 Petromus typicus | reverse complement strand
GTCAGGTTGGCAGGCTGACCAGTCTATGCTGGAAGCCTCGGGACAGAATTCCAGTGGTGATGGTGAAGCCCGGATCACCTTGTAAGAAGCAGAAGTGAAACTTCCTTTTTCATTGTTGTTGTTTTCTTGTGGTGCCAGAGATTGAACTTGGCCCCTCCTGCTTCCAAGGTAGGTGTGGTGCCACTGAGCTAAATCCCCAGCCCTCCTTCTCCTTTCTTTCTTTATTCCACTCACACTGTTAAGCTTCTTCCATAGGTCTGTTATCCACAACAACAGAACTGTGCTAAACAAATCTGCTGGGGCTCTTATTTGAGCTGACACTGCAGTTAACTATCACATGGCCCAGCAGCTGCTAATTTGAGCAAACTATGAGATGTGATACTCAGTTTGAATTTTCTCTCAGTTTCCCTAGACTCATGGAAGTCTTTCATTTATTAGACACTTTTAGCAAAGAATGAAGAATACAAGGAATGATATAGCATCAAATGAAGCTTTAAAATTTAGGATTATTTCTAAGAAGAGAAAAAAAATACCTATGCTATGGTGGAGAGAATTTTCTTCATCTCAGCATAGGGATTGTTGTAGTGTTTTAGAGTAGAACCAAAGAAATCCTCATTTATGACATATCAAAGATTATCACTACAATGAAAAAAATGTGTTGCTATCAGTTGAGAAAATGCATGAACATAATAATGACAAGGATTTGGATCTCAGGTCTTTAAATTTCTCTTAGTCCAAGAGATTATATTTTATTACTTTTACCCTTATTGTCTTAGATGTTATTATGACACATTGCTGCTGTTTCTTCAACCTCCATGAACACTTTAACTTTCTTATAACTCACTTCTCTGTGAGAAATTGTCAAGTCAACTTGAGAACAAACCTATAAAAGTAATAGCTTTTATAAAGATTTACCAATTTATAAAACCAACTCCAGCAAGAATACCCTTTGAACACAGTGATCAATCATCCTTATGTAATTGCCACTTAATGACTTTTTTGTAAGTTAGACTTCTATTATATCAGAATTCTATTATGTTTAGAACTCTATCAGTTAGGATTCTCCAGGAAAAATGAGATCAATATTATTTACATCTATCTTTTTATCTACCATCTCTATCATGTATCCATACATTATTTAGCTTTCTACAGACAGATCAATTAAAAGGCATGACCAGTGGGATTGTAGACATTTAGAATCTCACGATCTGCCATTTGTAGGCCTGAGATTCAGGAAGCCTGGGGATATAATTTGAAGGCTGAGAACTGTGAGCTGTAGTTTAACTCCCGTCTGGAAGTGAAAGCCTGAGACCCAGCATGTTCATGTCCTCACTCACTCAGGCAGGCACAGGAAGAGCTCGTCTTCTTCCTGTTGGTTCCCATTAAGGCCTTAAATAGTTCGCAAGATGCCTGCTCATAGGGAGGAAGGAAATCTGCTTTACTAAGTCACACATTCAAATGCCTATCTCTTCTAGAAACACTTTTGCATGCTATGGCCCGGGTTGACGCATACCAGTTTCTCTTACAAAAATGTAGTTAGTTTGCATCCTTATCAAGATTAGAAAAAAATGCACACAAAAATCTACCTACTCCTTTTTCAATTATAATCATTCCATCTTTTCTAAAATATAGTAATTCATTGTCCTTAATTTAAAAATATAATAAGTATATATTGTTAATTTATCAATTTACTCAGTCTTTCAGTCATTTATTAATGCATTTTCTAAAAATTTTAATTATCTACGATTAAACATGGTTTAGGAGTTTTTTTTCTCCTTGGGCTAAATGTAGATAGTCAAAATTCTCATAAAACACAGCTGGAATCATTAAATTAAGATCTTTCATGAGCAAGCGGGCTCATCAGATACATCTATCTGCATTATTCATACTATTTAACTTGAAACTATGAAATGTTTATAAAATCACAAGATTTTGTTGGTTTAGTTACACTGTGAATAACAAAAAAAAAAGCTTCAAGCAAGTATGAAATGAGGTCTTGGAAGAGTGTCGTTTGATTGTGATGATTCTGCAGAAGTATTTTGTAATCGTCTGTTTCTTGCATTTTCTCTTGATTTCAGTGTTTGTGCAATGATTCTTTTTAACAGCTGTCATCAGTTTTCATATCGCATCAACATCTCCAGGAAAAACATCATAAACATTTATTTTGTATCTAATGCCTCTCAGAAAACCCACAACAGAACTTGGGGAGGGAATCTAGGGCAGAAGAGGAATAATAACCACAGAAATTTTTAACAATTTTCTTGGAAACTTGCTTGGTGTTGAAATAACAAGTTGGCCTTAATTAACAACTCATGAAATAATAGAGAATTTGTTGTTTTATGTACTAACAAAAGTCAAAATATCACACCTTGGAGCTAGAACTTTTAAAATCACAACCAGACTCTGTTCACATGTATGCACCTTTACAAGCTTCCCAAAATATTAAAGTAATGATCTACATTTCTGTGTTGGTGTTGGCTAAAAGCCAATATATATGAAGAGCAATTCTCTTTCTACTTTGAGTTATTCTGTCACTAAGATTGTGATATCATGTATTTAAATTTTTCAAAATCATCATTCTTTTTATTAACTCATTAAGTTTACCGGCACATTTTATGTATACATTATGATCACATTCATCACTGGGAATTTGTGCATGTACATGATATATTGGTTTTTGGTTTTTTTCCCCATTCACTTTGTCCTCCGTATTTATAAAATCTTTGTTTCTGTTTATTCTTTTTTTTTTTTTTGTAATTGTCTTTCCCTTCTGAGCTTCCCCCACCCCCACTTCATAATTCTCTTTCCTCTTTGGACTTTTTCTTCCTATTTCACATACATTTATTTATTATACATTTTGGTCTCATTTGAGACAGCTATTCTCCTGCCAGGTATCTTCCCAAAAGATTTAAAAACATTGTACCACAGTGACATACACACACCCATGTTTACAGCGGCACCATTTGTAATAGCTACATTGTAGAAAGAGCCTGAATACCCATCAATGGGTGACTGGATAAAGATGTGTGTGTTTTTTTAAATCACCTGCTCTTTGTTGATAATGGAGATAAAATATCATAAACAGAATTTGGCTGAATCTTTATGTTAGTACTTTTGTAAGTTAAAATCAAGAAAACACGATCTCAAAAACTAACATGGCAAAAGGATGTTCTAAAATACCCTTGAGTACTGAACACAACATTACAAAAGAAAACATCACATAGGCATAAAAGATGTTCATTAAAATCTTGACAATTTCATTTTCAGCTAAAGAATATAGGTCATGATCTTAAGTTCATAACATACTATTTCAAATGCTGATTTCTAATAACTTTATTTTTGATACATGTCAAGGTTTTTTTTTAACTAATATGTAAAAACATAAAACTTATACATCTTTATAGGGAACTATGATGCTCTAATCCAGGTGTATATTATTATATAGTGCTTTATCTAGGATAAAAATATTTCCACAAATATTTATCATTTCTTCATACCAAAAGCATTCAAAATTCTCCCTTCGGTATACACAATATAGATATATGGAAAGATGAACTGAGACCCATTAATATGTGTACAGTTTATGCTTTTTCAAGCATGTCAGCTAAGTTTTTTGAAGTATAGAACACATTATCTATGGTCCTCCTACTGTAAAAGACCACATAAGAACCTCTTCCATTTAATCTAACTGTAAACAAATTAGTACCCAATGATCGACGCTCCACCAGTCGTTCACCACCCCCCAACTCCAAGTAACCTTCTTTGTATTCTTAACTTTGGCAAGAACAGTTTTTATATTCTGTACAAGTGATATCTTTCTGTGCCTGGTTTATTTCATTTCAGATCATCATTTTCAATCATGCTATGAGAAAATGGCCAGATTCCATCCTTTTCATGGATGAGTATTACTCCATTGTTTATATGTCACATTTTCCTGACACTCATTAGTTGATGAACATTTAATTGTCATTTCTTGCCTGTGTTGAATAGAGACATTAAACACAGGAGAGCAAATCCCTAGTAAGACATATTGATTTAATTTTCTTTGACTATATACACAGTAAAAGGATTGCTGGACTATGTAGTTTTATTTTTAACTTATTGAAAAACCAACACTGTTTTCCATATGGCTGTACTACTTTATAGGTCTGTCGATAGTATTTTAATGTTTATCTTAGTTAATTAAAATTTTAAAAATTCCATTTCTGAGCTGTGTATTTGATAAAGGGCCTTCATTTTAGCTCTAAAGTGAAATTTCATGGCTGTGTCTTACCTCTGTGACATGAGTCTGGCTGCAATACTATGCTTTTATACACTGTTAAGCCAAAACATACTCATTGCTTAATCGAATGTACATACAGACCATATGACAGTTGTTTATCATATACTTACTCTATATATGTGAGAATGCAAATTCATAAAATAATATAATATTTATTTTAGTTTAGTAGTTTTTTTTTTTTGAGACAGGGTCTCACCTTTGTAGTTCAGGCTGGTCCTGAGCTCAGCCTCAAACTCACAGCAATCCTCCTGCCTCTGCCTCCTGAGTGCTGGCATTACAGGCGTGAGCCACCATGCCCGCCACTGTGGTATGTGGTTCTGATTGCTGGTGGGTGTGAGTCTCCACGCCCTGTATTGTGTATATGGTTACCGGGGATCAAATCTTGGCCCTTGCCCTTGCAAGGCAGGTGCTGGAATCACTGAGCTAAATCCCCGGCCCAACATTTTGTTTTTAATAATAAATATTTATTGCAGCAATAAATTTAACATGTTCTTTAATTTTTGGTAGGTGCCATGTATTTTATTAGATATTAACTTAATGATTTATGTAATCTTTAGCTAGGTTTTTAAGATTGTTCAAGAAACTCTATTTTAATTTTTTAAAAATATTTAAAAACTTCTACTTGTCCCCACTTTTCTTATCTAAAGCTAATATTGCTTGCTATTATGATATGTAATACCCATTCTTTTCTTTTAAAGTCTATAATATATGTATTTCTTACCTTCAATGATTTCTGACACAAGAACCCCTTTATGTATTTTTAAAGCTATATTCCCCTGGACTAAGCTTTTGTAGAATTTGAAGCAATCATAAGTAAGGAAAATTGTGAACATGCTTTGGAAATAATGTTTATTCATTCCTTTATGATCAATACAGCAGAGATTCCCATTAGATTAGTACTATCACATTAGCTAAGAAATGATTTTAGATTTTCATTTTAATTCCATACCGGTGTTTGGAATAATTTGTTCTTCTTCCTCTCCCTCCCTCTCTCTCTCTCTCTCTCTCTCAGAAATACTTCCTGCTTTTGTATTTATTGCTTGTGAAAGAATTTGGTTGTACAGTAGATGTCACTCTAGGGCTGTTATAGTATCATTTGATTCTTTTTTATTCACAATATCAAGCTGAATTAGACATTTTCAATTCTTTGAAAGTTAAAAATATGAAATATATTTTAATGAGCGACTTTAATTACAGATCCAAAAGAAAATAGATTACCTGTTACATAAAACTAATCATTCCAAGATAACGATACACATAAAGATTCCTACATTTTTATGATGGTCTGTTTCTAGATGAAATGTGTATTAAAGTATGGCAATTCCCATTTAATGGTCCATAAACTCAAATGCACCAATGAAGCTTAATAAATAGAGTAAAAAATTTAATTTCTGCATTTCTGTTATTATCTATGTAAAGTTTATTATGAAACAGAATACTTTTGGAGGTTATTTGCTACTTCTAAATTCTCCCCTGAGGAAGAAATTTGCCTTATTGAAATTTGCCTTGTTGAAAAGCAAGACTTATGGAAACAAGTTCGCTTTTTAGTCCTTTTCCTTTAGAAGATTCCCTTGAGAGTCTACTTTTATATTATCTTTCCCACACTTAACCTTCTCCTTTTGATTCTAAATCACACCATCTTAGATTTAAAGATGTAAAGCTCTCAATAAAAAAATGCCATTTTACTAGGCTCAAATATAATATTTAATAACATGAACTACATGTTCACTCTTTGGAATATTCTTTGTAGTGCCCTTGCAAAGTCCTGCCAGGTATTCTGAATCAGTGAGTTTTTCTATTATTAATAATATTTAAAATTTCACCTTTCCATCTGGTTTCAAGTTCAAATTGAAATGATTTATATTGTCCTTTGTTATAGATAAAAATAGCTGCTATTGATCAAGTGCTTGCTACATCCTAGTGCCTTTCCATCTTGTTCCAGTATTTTTAATAGTCTAAGTAGGCCAACTGCTCTCAGGCTTTGGTAGAACTACACATATATTTAGATTTTGAACTCACTCACACTGAGCCCAGTGCATATATTTCTTGTCAAGTTTCTCTCTGGCAACTGTACCCCAGGATTCAAGATTCCTCTGAGTTCAACATAGCTACTGCTATTAAGGCCCAGCTAGCAAAGTCCCAGTCTTGGGGGAGCAGGCCAGAGGGAGTGTGGATTAAACACAGAACCATATGATAATTTTACTCTCCACATCTTCTCCATACTTCATTGATCAGAAAATAGTTAAGATCTTCAAGAGCAAAACATGATGAAACCTCAGTTTACCTTCTTCATAGTTTACACATCTTTATAATATAAAGCACAAATAGAAAACAACTAATATTGATCTTTCCACTTGAAACTTAAATATGCATTGTTCATAGATTATAATGATTTCTTTTGGGGGCTTATATTAGCATCAGTGAGGTTAGTGATAGGAAAACATCGCTCAATAACTATAAGCCATGATTGAAAATAATGAGATGCATCAATATGTAATGTTTCAGAAAATTTACTGTTCAACTTAATGCATTGCTCAAATGAGTTCTATCTATTAATAATTTTCAAAAATATATACTGAATTCACACTGAAATTAATTTCTGCTGTGGAATGAATAAAAAGTTTTCTTTAGTAGGAATGGGATAAGGGGGTAGCAATTACGCAGTTCTACAATTATGCTGGTCTTTCTAGGGGCACAGTTTTGTGAGGAATTGCTCCTTGATATGCAATACTTTCTAAGTCACCCACCTTCTCCTCCATTAACCTGAAACCAATTTTCCCTCTCCTAAAAATTTCATACGTCTTTGTATTTTAATTAGATTATTAGGATTTGTAGCAGAATTTGGCTATAATATTATACTTTAACAAAATGTTGATTAAACTTCTAACATTGGTTATAATGGAACCAAATATATAAAGTGATGCTTGATATAATTCAAAATAAATTTTTAATTTGACAGTTATGTTACATGAAAATTATATAATTATGAAATGGTATGCTATCTTGTTAGAATTAAGATTCTGGCAATTATATTGTTGGCAACTTCATGGAAATTAATTTTGCTGTAAAATATTTTGAAACATAGTCTTATAAATGCGTAATCTGTTTGAAATGAGTCTGATGACATTGCTATGTATATGTACCAACTAATTAACCAAGTTCATTTCCAAGATAATATAGCAAGAATCTTACTGCTTTTGCTTTTTTGCATTTTGTCTATGTGTCACAGCAAGGCAGAAGAGAGTCAGTAATCATGCCACGACATTGCTTAATGAATCTTTCTACCTGCATGGAAAATGGCTAAAAGCACTTATGTTTTTCTCCTTAGTTTAGAAACACAAAACAATTTATGAACTATTGTTTTTTGACAAGAAGTGAAATGAAATGTTTGCTCTGTCTAGCTTTCAGCTGACTTGAGCTTAAGTATATATTATTATACCACCAACACTAAAATAAGAGCATTTTCTAGAACTGCTCTAACTTGGTAAAGATGACGTGTTTCCATTAGTGCCTGTGCTCTCAATGGACATGGCTCCTGAAGCATGTTACCTTTCGGGGCACATAAATCTTCTTTCTAGAATTGCCCTACCCACATAAATGTAAATGAAGGATGCAAACTGTGTTTTGGAGGAGCAGTCCCAGAGATGAGACTCATGAGAATGAAAACAAACGCTGTATCATTTTTTTCTCTTGTGCAAGGTTACCCTGAGTTTGTGTGACAACTCTGCTCTCATAGGTCCTGGCAATGGATCAGCAGCTATTCACCAGACTCCAGTGACAGGCTCTAGCTATGTAGTTGTTAGCACATCACTATCTTATGCTAGTTTGGAAAAATGGAAACCTCCCTCCATCCACGGCAGGCAGAGATTCATGCTGAGGCAGATACAGCCAGATTGTGGAAAATGAGTTCTTTTTAACTTCTTCATATATTTTACATGTACTGAGGTATTGCTTAAAAACTGATTCACATCCTTGTACATTTTCTGTTTCATATGTTACAAAAACCTGCTGGATCGAGCAACATAATTATGTCTATTAACTGAGGATAAAGTCAAGTAACATCTACCATTTTATATCAAGAGACATCTTTATTGGAGCTGCTTCCTGAATTCTGTGTGCAAATGGAAACGCTCATGACAGGATTATGCTCCAAAAAGTATCAGAAGGAATGTCCGTAAGATTGTAGTCTGTGATGGGAACACTAATTCTTATATCTTTTTCTCTGAAACAAAACAGTTGATGGCACTGAAAAGAAATTGTAGAATTCCTGTATCACTTAAACTTCTTCCACAGGGTGCATGCCCATGAAGTACCAATATGTAAGTACTGTGAGCTGGAACTATTGTAGTAGCTCAAAGTAACCAAACTACTTGACTCTGTACATCTAAGTTATTAGCATGTTGACATAGGTTTTTTTTTTTTTTTTTTTTTTTTTTGGTACTGGGGATTAAACTTGTGACCTTAGACTTGCAAGGCAGGGATGTGAAACACTGAGCTAAATCCTTGGCCTTTGTATTCACACCCAACATTTGTGTTTTTATTAAAACTGCAATAAATGTCACTGAAGAATTGCACTATCATTGTCCTTGTTCAATCTGTATGTTTAATATGTACATATATAATGTTTATCAAATTAAATATTTTCAATAAGTTTTAACATTTTAGAACATAACAGTGATCACATAGTACATGATCTTTCTTTATCAAAGCACTTTATCTTTATATGCATTTATTATGCTTCTGGTTGCACTTCAACAAAGGAGTTTACATTATACATACTCTTCACCATAACAGTGTTCATTATTTGGTTGTGGGAAGCGTTCATTGGTTTTGGGTTGCCAGATCTTTAGCAGACACCAGAGTCTAATAGGAATGAAACTCATGGCCAACAGTCCATACCCTTAAATGTCAGCAGAGATTACTGTGAACTAAAACAAAAAAGAAGGAAAGAGAAAGCAAAAGAGAAATAGAAATTAGACAAGAAGGATGAAGACTTTGCAGAATTTTTGCATTTTTTCTTCTCATAGGATAAAATTTGTAAGTCACATACTGATTTTCTTTTCTGGACACATTAAAACTCTAGGGAATGTTACTGTCTCAGCAGATTGAAGAGCACAGAAGGTCAAGTTATTTGTTGGATACAGGTCTTGGGAGGGGCATCCATACCACCAGAGAGGCCAGAGATCTAGTCGTTGGTATGGGCCATCTTGGGTGTGGAGGAAACTCCTCAGGGAAGCAAGGACTCCATCATGAGATCTGCTTTTGGAGAGAGCACACTGAGTTAGTTGTCTCCATGGTGTCTAGAAGAATTATAAGGCCCCATAGAAGTGCACATAGTCCTTTATTTTGATTTTCATGGTATTAAAAGACATTAAATAGGAGATTCATTATAAACTATTGAAAAATGCGCTCTCCTTACAATGTAATAAATTGTAAATTTAATTCCTTCTTTCAGGAAGCGTCTATAAATTTAGTAAACTATGCTTATTTAAAATTTAAAAATAATGAGAATCAATTTTATCAAGTTTTGAGTCCATTGGGAAGTTAATATCTATTTCAAGGTATGATTTAATCCTTTGGTATAGTATGTTTCACTTTTGTGGAGTAAATGGATAGAATAAATTTGAGCATTATATTTTACCTTATATAGTTAGGCCCACAACTTTTTCATATGTTTCTAACAAAAGCCAACTATAGGTATTTCATTCTATTCTATAACACGTTTATTTGTGATTCCTTGAACTGTCTGAGCATCGGAAGAGGGTTCTCAGTGAGGGTTCATAATGAGGAAGAAGTTTTTCAGAGATGGTACAGGCCATTAACTGAGTCTGGGATACAGAGCATTAAATTTTCTGTCTTTATTGAATATTTGGATTCACTGTTCCTTATGTGTAACTAAAAAAACTTCCTCTTCACTTCCCAAAGGAGTATTTCTAGATAGCCTGTTAAGATTTGCCAGAAGATAGTCAAGGTTTTATGACAACAGCGATGCCTGTAAAGTACAAAGACAGAACCACTGGCTATGGATTGGACCCATGTGTCAGTGGTAGGGGCAGTGTAGAAAATGTAATTAGATTTGAAAAGAGTCAAACTGGAAAGTTTATAGCTAATTTTAGCAACAGGAGAAAATGTTTTGATGTTTTCTAAAGCCCTATGTGTTAAATACTTATCTGCAGGTTGTTTTTATAAACTAGGATTCTCATCTGTGATTTAATTGGCAATGAGTACACTTATCAACAGAGTTTCTCTGAAAAAATTTAGAAGTTCCACAACCTGTGGATTAAAGAGCGGACATTGAGAGGCAAAAGCCTTAAAAATCCTGTCACAGAGTTGAATTTAGGAAGGAAATAGTATTTTTACTTCCCTGGGTACTAAAACTGTTGTTTCCCCTTATGCTTCAGACATAGTCATACTCATACCTGGGCACTGGGCTGCTCAAATAATTAGAATTCATAATGTTGCTACAGGGTCTTTACATCTTTTAATTGACTACCCTAAGAAGTATACATACATCAAAGGGTAGTGTTACAGGGAATAATAAGGCATCAGAACAGGGAGATTGCATTTAAAAAGATTGTTTTTTCCTCTCAGTGCTTTCTCATTCTGACATCTGAAATTGCTTTTCTCAAATCTGTCGACTGGTTCAGATACAACATAGTTAAATGAATTTCCCCAGCATTTGAGGAAATGATGATGCTCACTTTGCAACTGCTCTAACTTCAAGGAAGAAAAATCAACCAAGGGTTAGTGCCACATTCAATAGTTTTGCTTGAGGAAAAAAACTTCACAACACTTAATCCCAGAAAAGTCTCACTTAAATGAAAACAGAGTGAAAAATTTTGCCTTTGTTTATATTCTTTGAACATGTGAAATCAATGACAATGGGAAGTTTGGAAAATTACCTGAGTGTTTTGTATTTGTTACTATCAAAGCACTCGGCACAGAGCAGTTTTTGAACTGTTCCCTCTTTCTATGACCTCAGGAGAAAAAAATTGTTACTCTTCTGCCAATACATATTCTACCGTAGGGATTTTGAAATTAATATTATTATTGGACTAGATAATTAACCACAATACTTAAGATGTTGACCAGTTAAAAGCAATGTTTCAGAAATAGCTAACAGGAAACCAGACACATGAATTTAGTGTAAGAAATATAAGGTCATGCATGTCACTTTTCATCTTTGCAGTGTCATTGTATACGAAAAAAGATTTAAAAGCTGTATTAAAATGAGTTTTTAGTTTTTGTTTTGATAGTAATTATTCTACATTCATAGAACTTAAATTTTATTTCTATAGTTATAGAATTTGAATGTCAATAAGAATTATTAATCCATTATTCTAATATAAAGCTTGGTAGAATATAATATCATTGTCCATGGTTGTGTGAATTTCACTCTAAGCAGAATCTGGATTAAGATGAGAAAGATGAAAGAAAAGAGTATTTTGAAATCGGAGTAAAGCTATTATTGCTGAATGTAAATTCTGATGTTAAAAAATAACCTGGGTTATATTTTTACAGCCTGTTCTCATGTTATTAGGTTTCATATCTTTATTGTATTGGAATACTGAACTTAACAATGACAGAAACAAAACACATTTTGGCATGTATCTGTAGTGAAGCATTTTTAAAATTTTGCTTCATGATGCTTTGTTACATAAAGCCCAGAACAATCTCTATGGGCGAATGCTACCAGACTTTTTAAAAAAGAAAAAAAAAAAAAAAAAAAAAAGTAAATTCATTTCTCTGAGTCACTGATTCATCAGTTCAAAGACTGAGCTTTGAGGTTTATCAAAGAACTGGAGCCTTTGACTGGTCTTTGAAGAAACTCTAGTCCAGCACAGTCTAACAACACTTCATCAGGATCAGCACTAAGGCTCGAGAACTGAGAAGCTGGAATATGGAATACTTAACAAAGCCAGAGTAAACCTGCAGAGTCGTAGTGCTTACTACGACTGCAGGCTGTGGAGAAGATGTAACCATCCAGCAAGTTCCTCTATTCTGTTTTTCCTGTAATCTTTATTACACAGTAGGCTTGAATCTGATATTTCTGGAATGAATATTGACTGCCATGGATCAGGTGTCTTTTA
>PVIR01042151.1:0-12369 GCA_004026965.1 Petromus typicus | reverse complement strand
CAATACTGGGTGTGGAGACCCACACCCAGCAGCAACCAGTACCACATACCACAGTGCCGGGCGTGGTGGCTCACGCCTGTAATCCCAGCACTCGGGAGGCAGAGGCAGGAGGATTGTGATGTGAGTTTGAGGCTGAGCTCAGGGCCAGCCTGAACCACAAAAAGCGAGACCCTGTCTCAAAAAACCTAAAAAAACAAAACAAACAAACAAACAAAAAAAACAATGTCCTCTTGGATAATTAGTGGGACGCAGAAGAAAGTAAGGAATAAGTTAGTCCCTAAAGCAATACTAGTTTTATCCAAACCTCCAAACACAGTTAAAGCAGTCCTAAGAAGGAAGTTTGTTGTGGTTAATGCCCACAAAAATAAAGTGAGCAGAACAACAAAGTGAATGCAAATAAGTAACCTATGACGCACCTTATGACTCTACAAAAACAAGAACAATTCAAATCACAAGCTAGTGTGAGTCAGGAATTATAAAGATCAGAGCAAAAATTAATGACATTGTGATTAAAACAATTTAAAGAACCAACAAATCAAGTTGATTCTTTGAAAGAATAAACAAAATAGGCAAACCTTTGCCAATCTTACCATTATAAGGAAAGAAAAGACCCAAATCTGTATAATTCAAAATGAAAAAGGCAACATCACAATGAATTCTTCCAAAATCTAAATCATTAAAAGCTATTTTGAGAACCTATACCTTATTAAAAATGGAAATTCAGAAACGGATAGATTCCTAGATACATAGCAACTCCAAAACCTAAACCAAGAAGATACACAAACCCTGACTGGTCCAAGATCAGTCAGTGAAATTGAAGAAGTAATAAAGAACTATCACGAAAAGCCCAGGTCCCAACAGATTCAATGCTGAATTCTATGAGAACCTTAGAGAAGACCTAATACTAGTAACCTTCAAACTCTTTAATGAAACCTAAAGGGAAGCAGTCCTCCCAGAGTCGTTCCTACAGCAAGCATCACCTAGATTTCAAAGCCACAAAGGACTCAACCAAACAAACAAAACAAAACTATAGGCCAGTCTGTTTAATAAACATAGAGGGAATAATCCTTGTTAAATAACATCACACAATGCAGTAAATTATCTAAAAGATCATACGTTATAACCAAATAGGATTCATTCCAGGCATGAGGAATGGTTCAACATACACAAATCAATAAAGGTAATGCACACATAAACAGAAGTAAAAACAAAATCACATGATCATCTCAATAGACACACAGGAAAAATATTTGACATTCATTCATAATAAATACTGAGGAAAAGAGGTATAGAATGTCTTTCTCTGATAACCATCTATAACAAGCCAATGATGAATATCTTTTTTTTTTTTTTTTTAGACAGAGTCTTGCTTTGTAGTTCAGGCTGGCCCTGAACTCATTGTGTAGCCCAGGCTAGTCTGGAACTCAGAGCAATCCTCCTGCCTCTGCCTCCGGAGTGCTGGGATTATAGGTGTGAGCCATCACACCTGGCACTGTGGTGTGTGGTACTGATTGCTGGTGGGTGTGAGTTGCCATGCCCAGCACTGTATGTAGTTACTGGGGATGGAAACCTGGCCTTGTGCTTGCAAGACAGGTGCCAGAACCACTGAGCAAAATCCGTGGCCCAAGGACATTTAAATCTTTTAAAGAAATTTGCCTTCACCCTATCCTCTCTGTCCACAATTTCTTTGCAACCTGGAGACAATCCCAGCATTCCATTAACACAATCTGAAAATTAAAAAAATAATAGCAATCATTTTTTAAAAAAACGCTGAGGATGTAACTCTGTGAAAGGCTCTGAGCTCTATCGGATATTCCCAGCTACTCCAGTAGATGAGACAGGAGACTGAGGCCAGTCTGGGAGAACCTCACTTCCATAAAATATCCAAAAACTTAAGACATGAATTGTGATCACAACCCAGAACAAACTATTCTTCCGCTGACGTGTCTCCTGATCACTGTGTTGTTGGCACAGGTGAGCACACTGGTGTAGGATCCCAGGGTGTAACTAAGCCTGTCACCCTAACCCGCCGTATCCCCGTTGTGACCCCCTGGCAGAGTTCAGCAGCATCTTCCAGAGCTTCTCCACCTGGGATCCTGGGAGCCCCGGGGCTTGCTGGGTAAATTCCAGAGTGGTCTGTGACCCGCATGGAAGGCACTACCCTTCCTCCTCTCTAGACTCTTGTGTGCAGCCTTTGCTGGGTACATTGTGCGCATCACACTGCAGTAGCCGTGGCGATGCCTGTGCTGGGGGCACAGGCAGGTGTATCTCTTTCTAGTTCTCTGAAATATTATTGCTGTTCAAAAATACCTGAAAATTGCTGGGCAGTGGTGGTGCACACCTGAATCCTAGTGCTTGGGAGGCTGAAGCAGGAAGATCATTTGAGTTCAAGGCCAGCCTGGGCAACACAGTGCATTCAAGGCCAGCCTGATATATAGTGAGACTTTGTCTCAAAACAAAATAAAACCAAAAATCCTCACGTGAAT
Source organism: Petromus typicus (assembly GCA_004026965.1). Classification (NCBI taxonomy): domain Eukaryota; kingdom Metazoa; phylum Chordata; class Mammalia; order Rodentia; family Petromuridae; genus Petromus; species Petromus typicus. The sequence continues at coordinate 9,883 of PVIR01042151.1, read as the reverse complement.
ATCTTAAAACTGTAGTAATTAGATCTATAGTTACAGTTTAATGTGTCAGTAATGAAGCTTCCCTATGACTCCTTAAGTCACAGATGTTTAAAATGAGAACTGTTTTCCAATGTACAGCTGGCCTGTTTCATGGATTCTGTGTCCACATTCGCCCAGGTGGGGACTGTCTGGGAAAGTGACCCCACGGATGTGCGGTTAGTGTGTAGTTAGGCCGCTGCGCCTGCATTTTCACGAAGCAGGTACAGACTGTTTCCCTGTCATTTTCCCTGACCTTACAGCAATACTGTAGAGACTTACATAGTATTTCCACTGCAGGAGGTGTTCTGAGTAACCTAGAAGATAGTAGGGGTGCAGGAGGACGTGTGAGGGGACACGAGTACCACAGCATTTCACCTGGGGACTGGGTCCTCGGATGGCCCGGGCATTTCATCTCTTGTATCTGTTAAAATGCTGCTGTGAGACGGGGGCATGGAGTTTTATCACATACTGCCCTGGCACGCTGGCACACAGCAAGGGAAGAGGCCTGGGGTGTAAATCTGGCAGGCAGGAGATGACTGGTCCCTCACGGACTCCTTTTTACTGCCATGAGCCCTCCTGCCTCTGGTTGTGGTTTGGGGTTTTTTTGTATATTAGGTCAACCTAATCGAGCTAAGAGCCGGGGCATGCCTGTACTCCCAGCGCTCGGGAGGCTGAGGTAGGATCATTGGAGTTCAAGGACAGCTTGGGCTATATAGTGAGACTATGTCTCAAAAAACCAAATTAAAACAGAAAACTACAGGAGAAAGGTAACATGGCTGGAGCCTCGATATTCTGCCAGTGTCACAGGACAGGCTCACAGAGACTCCAGGCCCTGAAGATGGGCAGCTTTGTTAGAATGAGACAGGCACTGTGCAGTTTACCTGGAGCTCCCAGCTGGGTTGGGGACTGTGGGACCCAGGGTTCCAGGGTGACACCTGAGCTCTCTGGGAGCCTGCTGGTCTCTGTACTTGGCTTGGGCCATTGCTAATGGATCTGTTTTCTGATACTCATGACCTGGTCACGCTACCCTTAGATCATAAGACAGACTGGACATTCCAGTCGTGCCTGCCCGGGGTGGGAGCTGCCAGGTGCCCAGGGCCCTGATGGAGGGGGTGGAGGGCAGGGGGCCCACTTCTGCTTGCCCAGGTGGGGGAGGTTGGCACGGGGCCTGGACAAGCCCAGGCTGCAGAGGACCTGGCTCACCTATTACACATCTTGCAGTGATTGTAAGGTCCGGTTCACAGTGTGGCTTTGGTACCTAAGGTGAGGGACACCCCCTTGCTGCTTCCAATAGCTAGTCTGGTTCTGCAGAGCTGAGAGTTGGGCACCCTGAGTGTCTCTGAGCAGGACCCTCTGCCGCTGCTCTGCCTGTCACATGCTGCCTGTGGGAGCCACACTCACGGGACCCTGAGCCATCCCAGTTGTCTGAGATTTAGTTTTTGCTTTGTCAGATAGTTTTTTTCTGTTTTTCTTAATGTTTAACACTTCAAGGATTTGAAAAAAAATTGCCCAGTGCTTTTTTCAATAACTTTTAAATATCCTATCACATTGGGGTATCTCAGTTTATCTTTTTGTGTTGTTCATTTCTTTATGTTTCATAGGAAGAGAAAATGATGTAAGGGATATATGTTAATCAGATTTTTAGAAAACTGTTCATGATCATTATGTAATATGGTGTTATAAAATGGAACCAACATACACATTATCATATATAGAATTATCTTTAAAAGAATAATCTATATTTTATATTAGAAAATATATAGGGGTGTGTATGCTCACTAGAAATAAATTTGAAAAATGTAGTAAAAGAAGGAAAACTACTATCATCCATGATTTTGCCATCTCAGTGGTAAGACAGCTAATATTTTGGATCTCGCAGCTATTCCTCCATAGATGATTTTAGCCAACCCCCCCATACTGGAGATTGAGCCCAGGGCATTTGACCTGAACCATATCCCTTGCCTTTTTATTAATTTTTCACTTGATTTTGAGATAGGGTCTTGCTAAATTGTTACATTATTCAGCCTAGACTTGACCTTGCAATCCTCCTGCCTCAGGCTCCTAGAGTGCTGGGATTATAAGAGTGTGCTATTACACCCAGCAAGTTTTACTTTTATATGATTATCCTTATGTTTATATATGTACAGGATACACATGTACAGACATATAATATACTCATTCAGTGCTAGTTTATAGGTGTTTTCGATGTTGTGTCCTGGTGCTCATACAGATGATAATAATGTGAAATACAGTAAATATATTTTTACCCCTGCCACTGATTTAGCACCCCTGCCATCTTGGACTTGCATGTTAGCCCTCTGTCATGTGTAGAGTAGTGCTGTTTTCCTTTTTAATTTTCAGGATTTAGATGTAATTAACTGTATTCTTTCATAAATTTTCTATCATTTTTTTTTTTACCTCAATAGACCTACTCTCCATTCATATACTGTTGGTGGGAATGTAAGTTAGTACCATTATTATAGGAGGCAGTGTGGAGGTTCCTCAAAGAATTGAAAATCGTGCTGCCTTGTGATCGAGCACCCCATTCCTGCCTGTGTGTCCAAAGGAGGTGCAGATCCATGTGCCAAAGAGAGTCAGCACTTGCATTTTCATTTTAGCAGTGTTCACAATGGACAAGATACAGAATCCACCGGGCGTCAACCGAGGATGAATGTATAAAATACATCAGAGAGCTGGGGTTGGTGGCACAGACCTGTCATCCCAGCACACTGGGAGGCTGAGGCGGAGGCTTGAAAGTTCCAGCCTGGCCTGGACAACATAGTGAGGCTGTTTTGTGGTTAAAAATAGAGCTGAGATTATAACTCAGTGTGAAGGCCCTGAATTCAACCAGCAGTACTGAAAAAAGATGGGTGGGGGAAAGGAAAAGCATCACACACACACACACACACACACACACACACACACACGAATGTTACAGAGCCGTAAAAATGAGTGAAATCCTGTCATTTGTGGCAACATATATGGTACTGGAGGACATTATAGTAAGTCAAATAAGTCAGGCACAGAGAGACAAATACTGCTTGGTTTCACTTGCATGTGGAATACAAAAGAGATGGTATCAGAGAAGCTAAGAGTAGAACAGAGGTCACCAGAGCTTGGGAAATGTTGGGGGAGGGGATGGAAAGTGGCGGGACAATAATTAGGGAGCAGTGGACAGGAAGAATCACTTCTGATATTCAGGAGCACAGTGACATAGCAACAGGTTAAATATTTCAAAATAGCCAGTGGAGAGCACTGGAAATGTTCTCAACACAGATAAATGAATATTTCCAGTCATTGGCTATAGATAAGCAATCGCCCTCACCTCATGACACCTCATGTGCACAATGTACTATTATTATGTGTTGATTTTTGGATTGGTAGCTTAAAAGGCATTTTTCTTAAACTAGAAACAGCATCATTTAGTGGAAATTTTGTTTGTTTGTTTTTGTTTTTGAGACAGGGTCTTGCTTTTGTAGTTTAGGCTGGCCCTGAGCTCAGCTTTTAACTCACAGCAGTTCTCCTGCCTCTGCCTCCCAAGTGCTAGGATTACAGGCGTGAGCCACCCTGTCCAGCACTGTGGTATATGGTTCTGATTGCTGGTGGGTGTGAGTCACCACACTGGCATTGTTGTATGTGGTTACAGGAGATTGAACCCGGGTCCTTGCACTTGCAAAGCAGGCGCCAGAACCACTGAGCTAAATCCCCAGCCTGACTTGAGTAACTTCTGAATTGATTCTTTATGGTATGATGGACACTGCACCAATTATACACTTGCTTGTTTTCTCTTGCCATCTGCCTTTCGCCACAGTTAGCTGGCCCAGCCTCTGTCTTCGGGGCTGAGGAAGAACAACCGTTTCTGCCTGGCTTTGGGTCCTGAGCCTCCAGTAGGCGACAGGCCCGGTTGACAGGAAGTGAGGTCCAGGGCTCAGCGCCTGCCTCCCTGGCGCTGCCCTTTCTTTTGGCGCTTCCTCCTCCAGGACTTCCATGTCTATCCACCCAGCCTGTCCTCGCCTGCTGCGTCTGGGAGTCACCTCTGGTGTCATCCCTGCGTGGGCCACAGCTTGCCGCAGCCTGGGTCAGGGCCCTCGGCCTCCAGCCAATCCAGATTCCCACCATGATGCTTTCCTCACTCTCCGGGCCGTTCGCCCCTTTCCTCTGTGTGTCCTGCTAGCATCTGGGGTCGCCCAGCAGAGTGATGGTCAGGAGGACAACGCCAGTGGCAGCCTCCCCCGCTCCCCATGAGTCCTTTGAGGTCTCAGCATCCTCCATCTCAACAGCCTGACACTGGCCCTCATTCAGGGCTCCCAGCTGATGCTCCCTAAGCACTTAACGTGTGCCAGCCGGAGCTGTAATTGGATTGTAAATGTGGCTTTACTTTTTGCAGCCATCCCTGGAGGCCCGTGTTACAATGTCTCCATTTACAGATGCGGACACCGAAAGACAGAGCAGTCAGGAAACTCCCTCTTGGTCCCGAGCAAATATTACAGAAGCCAGGAATGTATTCAGAACCTAGCAGACCTCACCCATACTTCCATCCAGTTTGCCAGTCACTTCTCGTACTAATTCAGAAAATTAAATAAGTGGAGCAGCCCACATGAAGGGAAGATAAGAATTCTGTGCAAGTATTACACAGTTTTTTCAGCATCTTGGAGGAATTAGATGCACAGGTGTTAATTTTCCAACTAATTAAAATTATTCTCTTTGGTTTCCGTCTCTTAAACTACTTCTAAAATCAGGCGTATATTTTCCTGCCTGATTAGCTAGTTTGTGGAGCATCACTCAGCCATTTCTTACAGCTAGGACAGTCGTGGTGATTAGCAAATGTTAAACTTTAATCAGATTTATTAGCATGTAATAGTAAGGAATGTGCAGGCGCTATGAAGTATGGTTCCTTGGTTAGCTTGAAAGGCCTAGGATTCCTTATCAGTGCACGTCTTCGGTAGTGATAAGCGCATTCTTGGGGCGTTGGCACATGTGCATACTGCAGCTGAGGCCTTTTTACTTCCCCTTCCCCTCCCCTCCTCTTCTTTCCACCTCAGAGCGATTTGTTTTTGTTTTAAACTCTTGTTTCTGTCTCTGGGTGTTTCTTCGGCGGCGTGTTTCCCACAGTTTCTTTGGCTTCTCTGCTGCCTCCAGGCAGTAAGTGGTCTGGCTCTAATCCTCGGGTCACCGGGCTCTGCTGCTCCTACCTGAGTGCTGTAATCGCCTGAGGGGAGATTTAGGTCACCAGATTTGGTATTGTCACCCAGATCCTCACCCTGTGCTTTCTGTCCAAGCGCAGCCAGAGTGAGGGGAGTGCTTGGGAAGGAAGAGCTGCGGCGTCCTGCAGGATCTGCCGCCGTTCTGATGATGACTTGCCAGTCACTGGGGCTCCCGACAGGATGATATTTTTTTGTGGTTTGGAAAACTTTGCCTTTGACCTACTGAGCTTTATTGAGAAACTTCATCAAGTTATAAGATTTAGAGTAGATAGTGCTTTCAAGCTCATTTTCCCTTTAAACATCAGGTTCTCACAAGATAGCGGTAAAGAAAACATGTTATTTAAAAGTCACCTCTGGGACCGGGCATTTAGCTTAGTGGTTCTGGTGCCTGCCTCCAAGCATAAGGTCTCAAGTTCAACACCCAGTACCAAAAAATTTAAAAATTAAAAAGTCACCTCTGGAGTCAGTACATACAAATATAAATGAAGACGGGTCTAGATTTAGGATTATTCAGGGTTTTACCTCTATAGGGCTGGGGGAAGACAAATAAGCCTTATCAAGGTCACCGATGTTTGTTTATAGACAGGTTCTCACTATGTGATCTTTGCTGGCCTCGAACTTGATGCTGCTGCCTCAGCCCCTTCTCCTAGGGTCACAAGTGGGCAAGGTCGCTCATTTTTCACATCAGCCAGTGAACTTGGCAATGACCTCTGGACTTCAGAGCTTATTCTGGACCTAAAGTCAAGGGACTGCGAATCAAATGTGGGCCCGACACTGCCTCACTGGCCCCCAGGCTCCATTTTCTTCTCTCTAGAGAGACCAGGTTATGATTCTGGATGAGGCGTGTCACATGACAAGTGGCTGGTCTGTGTGAGAGACCTTCCAGGTCTGACATGCTGAAGGGCGGGAGCTTCGGCGTGTCTGCCCCGGTGCCCCATGCCTGCGCTGTGCGGGGAACCTGGCTTCTGTGCTCAGGCGTGAGAGCAAACTTGCTGTACGGGCTGAGAGGAATAATGTGACATGATGTGAGTTGAACTCTGGAAAGAGCCACAGGAGCGTCAGGTCGTCGCGGTGACTGCGCAGCTCGGCTCGGTGCCACAGGAGACGGAGGCCTGGCTCCTGTGCATTTGCGCACGCAGATGTTCCTTTCTCACCCGTTCTGACTGTAGAGTCCAGGGAGCAGCTGGGAGGTGTAAGAGTACAGGGCAAGTTTCTGCTTTGGCTTGTGTGGAGTCTGTCTGGGACAACATAACAATTCCTTCACAATCGAAATTATGTCACCCGGGAGTTTATGATGAGCACAAAAGACATACAGATGGCAAAGGGCGCGGCCAGCGAGGAGAAAGCCGGAGCCGCCGCCGGAGCCCCCGCAGGAGCCGCCGGGTGGGGCCTCCCCGAGCACAGACGCTCTGTCGGACAAAGCAACACGCAAACCACACCAGTGGTTTAAGATTTTCTAGTATCACATTTTAAAATGTAAAAAAACTAGTGAAGTTAATTTTAACCGTACATTATATTTTACTAATTATGCCTAAAAGGACATCGCTTGAGCAAGTAATCGGTATTAAAATGAAAGGAGATAGCTTGTCTTTGGTACTGCTTCGAAACTGGTAGTTTATATTTCAAATAGACCTCGATTCCAGTTGGCAGTGGTTCAGGTCTCAACAGTCACCTGTGACCAGAGGCCACCTTGTCAGAGATGCGCTTGATGACACAGGAGGAAGGAGAGGTAATCAAAGGGACAGACAGACAGACATGGGTTACTGAGGACCAGCCAGATGAGACTGACGCATTTGGTGGAAGATCAGTTCCCATTTCGTGCTCATCTTTTTTCATTCTGACTATTTTGGCCTGAATTTTAAATTTAATAAATATTGCATAAAATAGTATTTATCTTGATTAATTATTTTGATCCCTCTTATATTTTATGGTCAAGATGAGCCCTTACAACATTCACCTTCTGCCAAGCACTGATACCAAGCATTCTTAAAAAATATATATATATAGGGGCCGGGGAGTTAGCTCAGTGGTTCCGGCGCCTGTCTTGCAAGCGCAAGGGCCCGGGTTCGATTCCCCGGTAACCACATAACAATACTGGGTGTGGAGACCCCACACCCAGCAGCAACCAGTACCACATACCACAGTGCCAGGCATGGTGGCTCACGCCTGTAATCCCGGCACTCGGGAGGCAGAGGCAGGAGGATTGTGATGTGAGTTTGAGGCTGAGCTGAGGGCCAGCCTGAACCACAAAAGCGAGACCCTGTCTCAAAAAAAAAAAAAAAAAACCTAAAAAAAAAAAATATATATATATATATAATACCTTTGTTAATTGATCTGATAATTATGTGTATTTATGGGGTACAGTGTGACACTTCAGTTTGTGAATGAATACAGTAATGATCAGATCACGGTAATTGGCATGTATCACTTTTTGTGTTGGAAACACTGAAAAGCCTTTCTGTTGGGTCTTTTGAAATATCTAATTATTGATTTCAACCCCCTCCTGCTGTACCAAGCCCTTTCCGAGAGACTTCTGATTCCTCACTTAGAGGAATGACCCGGAACCAAACCGAACTGTGTACCGGAAACTGGCGTGAACTCTCCTAACTTGCTAAGCTTCGGACTTAATGTTTCAAGTGAATTTTCCACTGAATTCAAGTAAGAAATAAAAAGACGCTGGTAAACACACTGACATTTAAACTCCATCTATGAACTGAATTGAAAACCTTGAAAATCTTTCGGGCCCAAACCATAACCCAGGAGGGAGTTCACTGCCTTGGATTCGCTGGTCAAGCTGCCCCTCACTTCTCTGCGTCCCTAGTCGGGGGGGGGGAAACAAGTTTCCTGAGAAAACGCGGGGCCACCTCCCTGCGTTTGAGCTTTCCTCTCCAGATCTTAAGGTTCTGGTATCCGAAGTCTCTCTGAATAATGGTGATACTGGGAATGTTGTGTTGAAAAAGGTAACTTTGATACTGAAGAAAGGAAATATCTTATTTTCTTTTAGGGAACTGAGAAACAAGGCAAATATTCAATTTGGAGACAATGGAACGACAGTATCTGCTGTTAGCAACAAGGCATATGTTTTTGAACGAAATCAATCTATCGGAGACCCTGAAGTTGATTTAATTAGAACATTAAATATTCCTGCATTGGTAAGTAGGAATTCTAGTACCATTTTGATACAATTTAGTATCATTTGTGGAGTTTAGAAGAAAAAAGAAAGACAAAACAAGTAATGGTCTTACATTGGGACCTGTTATGTTGTTAAAAATATACATAAATAAAAAGAAAAATACACATTTTTCCTTCCTTTAAGGTTCATCTAGTATATTTCCTGAGATCTATCAGTCTTTCCCATTGACTGTAAAATAGTTTTTCTTTTTGCACAATTTCTTATGTTTTGAAGACTAGCACTCGTGCTAATAAATAGGTATTTTTGGTAGCTTATTATTTAAAACATGTTTTTGCCCTTTAAGAAATTGTAATAGTAGTATTTGCATATCGCATCTTGGCTCCAATTTCTACCTTCCGTGTTTCCCCATAATAAGACCCGATGTGAAGATTACCAGCCTTGAAAAGCAGAGCTCAACCCCGCCAGCCTCCTCCGCCTGCGCCTCTGTTCTCTCCCCGGCTCTGGTGTGAGGCGGGCGGCTCGGACCCCTGACCCGGCTGCAGTGGTCCTGGGCATGGAACTCAGGACCTTGCACTTGTGAGGCAGTTGTGGTGCCTTCAGGTGAATCTTCGGCCCCTGGATGGCAGTTTTTATCTCTAGTTTTCAAGGCTGGCTGTTTTCCAGTTAGGTCTTATTTTTGAGGGGACGGGGCTTGTATTTAAATTCTCAAAATATTTGAATTGATTTCTTCCTTTTCAAATAGCAGCGCCTGGGCTCTTGAGAGCCGATGCTGACACACACCCCCCGGCCCCCACTGCTGGGACCGCGTCGTAGCATGCCGGCCTTAGCTTCCCTCACCTGTCGGAGGCCCCCGCCTGGGTTCCTAGTCGCCCAGTGGCACAAACTCAGGCCTTCTCAGGGCTGCAGGGCAAAAACCAGGCCCCAGCCTCGCGCACAGCCCAGGGAGAGGGCGCCACCTCGTGGCCACAGGTGCCAACGTAGTCAAAAGACACTGGTCTTTGGACAGCTTCCTGTCTGTGTCCGGGAAACGCGTGCAGGTGGGGAGGCGAAGCTCGCGCATACAGCACACAGAACAGGACAGGAGGACAGTGACCCAAGAGTCTCTCTCTCTCCCACTCATTCTCTCTCGTTTGCCTCCAAAGAGGAGCTGGCTGGCCGATTTTTCTGTCACGCGCTCTATGTGATTTTCTCCAAGTTCGCATGCCTGCGGAAGGGTGGGGTGCAGTGGGGTGCTGTGTGGAGGAGTGGGGTGCTGTGCGGGAACCCACCTCACACTTGTGCCCCCAGACCGCCATGGAGTGGACGCGGAACCCCTTACTCCGGAAGATCATCGAGGCTGTGCTCAAGGCCTACGAGCAGAAGCTCTTCGTCACCCACACCGTGCACGAACTGCTCTGGGGCTACAAAGATGAGCTCTTGTCGCTCGTCCACGAGTTCAGATCCGACATCTCCCCCTATTTTGGTCTGTTCTATGAGGTGAGTGGGGAGGGCGTGTCCTGGCCAGACTTTATCCCCACTGTGGCTTCTG
>PVIR01042150.1:0-12081 GCA_004026965.1 Petromus typicus | reverse complement strand
GCTCCATTTTCAAAGTGTAATTGTTTCCTCCATGAGTGGCTAAACTTGGGCAGAAAGTGGAATTTATCTTATTGAAATTCTATTACGGCTGCCTTGCTGTTGTTACTTGTCAGAATCTCTCATTACCTGGTCACTGGGGCTTTTTGCTAATGGTCTTCTATCCTGTGGCATCCCGTCTTCTGCCACCGTAGAGTGTAATCTTGTCCTCTGGCAAGTCACAGCAGCAAATCTTTGGGTATCTTGGTTTGGAACTCAAGAGATTAACTCTTAGAATTTAGCAGGATGGAGAATTCTGATTCAGATAACTTCAGACCAGGTTGGTAATGAGTGATCCAAACTTTCAGTAGAATCAAAAACCAGGAAAACCTGTGCAATAACTTTCAAAGTGACTCACAGCTGTGTTAGGTGCATTACAAAAATGATCTCACTGAATCTACTTCTTTTACCATGTTACTTATCAGATTTTATAACCAAGAGAGAGTCTGAGATGGACTTTGGATTGATTTTTGCCAGATATATGCATAGAAGGATGATTTTCATGAGTGCACTTACAGATTGAGACCACGAGGTCAAAAACCAAACTAATCGACTGAAGGATGTGACATTGCAAGGAGGACTCAGGTGCTCCTCCAGCAGCTGGCCAGTAGGTGTAGGTAGAATCACCTAGTTCAAATGCAGCTTGTAACAGACTCATGCAGGAGTTTAGCCAAGGTTACAAAACCATCCAATTGAACTCAGACTAATTTGGCCCATAATTGTACCTAAGTTGTTTAGAGTCAGTTACAATAGTTAACACACTGTAAGTATCCTGTCTCTGCTAGAGTCTGACTGGTCAGGGGTGAGTTACCTGTTTGAGCTTTCTTAATTTCCTCAGCATAATGAAAAATGTAAGGCAAACTCTGAGTTGCTTTGAATGGGAAAGAATGCATATAAGATATTTAGTAAGGTAAATGTCACAAAAGGGTGCTTTGTAAAAGTATGAGCTGTTATCAATATTGATTTGAATATTATTGCTGCTTATTTTCACAGATGGCCCTAACATAGGAAATTAGGGCATAGGAAAGCTGACTAGAAAAGTAGGCATGACTTGTTAGAGGATTCCAGAACATGTGCACAGAAGTCTCCAAAGCCCTGCATATGGACTTCACCTGAAAACTTGGACTGGTTTTCACTAGGATGCCTGAACCTGACATTAGCCTGAGATGTGAGAGCACAGCATCACTTCTAAAGACCCATATGTAGAAGTTTTCCTGAAGATTTAGACAGTATAAAGGACACAGACATGGAGAAGAGGTTGCTACCGTGACTTTCCTCACAATATCCCATCCTACTTTCTCCACTTATATTTTACTTTTTTTTTTCTCTGATCCTCAGCCGAAGTTCCTTCCACAGCAAGTTTCTCTCTCACTCTTCACTTCTCCTTTTTCAAATAAATTCTGTCACTGCTTTTGCTTGTGTTGCTCAGTTCTTGACCTGAAACAAGAAGACAAAATCCAACTCCGGAAGGAGGGAGAGCAATCCAAAGCCCAGTTGCATTTCACTGAGAGCCACTTTTCAAAGGAACTACCAGATAACATTCCCTAACATTTGCGTTAGTGAGTGATAAGTCCTGGACAGGGCAGCCGCGGTTGGTTTTGTTGGCTCAGTCTTCACTAGTCGTGAAACTTTAAACCCTTCTTAATTCTGTGCCTCTGTTGCTTTATCTTTAAAATAGGGATTAATATTAATACAGGATCCTTACAGGATCATTGGGAAGAATAAATAAATTAAAATAGACAAAGTAGCATTAATAGATCTTATAATGGCATATTATAGTTACTACTAAATAAATTATTTAGTAATAATAATTAAGAGTATGTGGCTTTCAGCTCCTTCTATATGGAAAAAATTCTATGCATAATATTTACGGTTTTCATTTAGTCTTTGAAATAAAAAATATCTTTTTCTATAAAAAATTATATATATTACAGGGCCGGGGATTTAGCTCAATGGTTCCGGCACCTGTCTTGCAAGTCAAGGGCCCGGGTTCGATCCCCAGTAAGCACATACCTATACTGGGCGTTGAGACTCACACCCAGCAGCAATCAGTACCACATACCACAGTGCCAGGCATGGTGGCTCATGCCTGTAATCCCAGCACTCGGGAGGCAGAGGCAGGAGGATTGCTGTGATGTGAGTTTGAGGTTGAGATGAGGGCCAGCCTGAACCACAAAGTGAGACCCTGTCTCAAAAAAGAATTATATATATTACATTATATTACAGTAGTGTAATGAATCCCACATGAACCTTACTGAGACATAACAAGAATCAATACAAAGACCAAAATATTTTTCATTGCCCCACCTACCACTTTTTTTCTAGATTTTCTTGCAAAATTAGGTCATTTAATATGTATTTTGGCATGTATATCTGAAACATATCATTTCTTTTAAAAAAAGTAATTCCACTTCATGTTCACACCTAGAAGTTCGAATAACATTGAATATCTCCTGATGTAAAAGCTCATCCTCATTGTTCTGTTTTTATTTTATTAATATGCAAGATAATTTTGCTGATTGCTCTCTTGAAGGATATTTGAACCTCCCACCTCTTGTGTTTGCTATAAATTAATATTTACAGTTTGATGATATTAGGTCTAGTGATTTCTTTGAGGAGGAATGTCAAGAATATTTCATAGATGGCACTGTGAACCTGTACCGAAGGCATACAGTATTTGAGTCTTTATGTGTGGTGAGTTATTTATGATTATATACCAACTAATTAGAATTTTTAAATAGTGACAATTTCAATTTATTATTTCTTTTTGTTTGGCTTCATTTTTTGAATCTTTATTGGCACATTATATATACACATCATGATCACACTCAACATTGAGAATTTGGACCAGTATATGACATGACTTCTCATTTTTTCCATATATAAAATTCTCATTTTTAATATCAATTGAGATGACCATTTTTTCCTATTCCCCTATCAACCTATAACTCACCCATCCCCTATATACATAAGCTTTGTGAATGTAAAAGCTATTGATTTTTGAGCATTTACCTTGTATCCAGCTACGTTACCAAATTTGGCTATTAAGTCTAGCAGTATTTTGATTGAGTTTTTAGGATCCTCTACATAGAGTATCATATCATCAGCAAATAATGACAATTTAACTTCTTCCTTTCCTATCTTTTTTATTTTATTTATTTATTTATTTATTTATTTTTGAGACAGGGTCTCGCTTTGTAGTTCAGGCTGGCCCTGAGCTCAGCCTCAAACTCACATCACAGAGATGCTCCTGCCTCTGCTTCCTCAGTGCTGGGATTACAGGCATGAGCCGCCACATCCGGCACTGTGGTATGTGGTGCTGATTGCGGCTGGGGTGAGTCTCCACGCCCAGTATTGTATGTGGTTACCAGGGGATCAAACCCCGGCCCTTGCACTTGCAAGACAGGCGCCAGAACCACTGAGCCAAATCCCCGGCCCCTCCTATCTTTATTATTTTTATTTCTTTCTCTTGCCTAATTGTTGTGGCAAATATTTCCAGCACTATCTATATTGAACAGGAGTGGTGAGAGTAGACATCCTTGTCTTGATCCTGATCTTAGCATGAAAGGTTTCAGTTCTTGACCATTTAGTATGACACTGGTTATTGGTTTTTTGTAAATAGCTTTTATTAGTTTGAGACAGAGTCCATATATTCCAATTTTCTGTAGGTTTTTGATCATAAATGGGTGTTGGATTTTGTCAAACACTTTTTCTACATCAATTGAGATGACCATATTGTTTTTGTTCTTGAGTCTGTTAATATAGTGGGTTATTGATTTATGTATGTTAAACCAACCTTGTATCTTTAGGATAAATCCAATTTGGTCAGAGTGTACAATCTTTTTGGTGATTCTCTGTATTCTGTTTGCCAGTGTCATAAGCTTTGTTTCCTTTTTTAACCATCATTTTTTCTTTCCCCTTATTACTTACCCCTACACCCCATTTCTCTTTTAATATTTTCTATTTCACAATATCTATCATACACTCTAGAACTCATTTAATCTTCAGTTTCATTCTTATTTCTTCTCAGTTTACTACTAACCTAAGAAATTACCCTTAAATAAAATTTTCTTTGCAGTCGTCTGCTTACCTTGTAATGAAGCACCAAATATATATAAATATATACAAATCTTTCCATCTTACCTTTTTTTAGTTAACACTGTATCCTGGAGATAAGTACATAGAAGCACTTGAATGGATTCCTCATTCTTTTTTATACTTGCATATAATTTCATTGTATAACTACCTGGGTAATCCAAGCCATTTTTCATCAATGAACATTTGGATTGTTTCCTTTCAATCTTTTCATATTGTCAATACTGCTTTGAGGAGCAGTCATGAAAGTAGAGTGCTTGTTTTTTTCCATCATGGTCCATGTAGCTGTCTGAGCCTTATAGGGCACTGGTGCTGTTGTAGGGGATACACCTGGTTATTTGTGTCTTCATGAAAAGCAAAGAATTTCCTGACATCCAGAGGTTTCTCAGTCACTTCTTCAACTCCTCCAAGACCTCTACATTCCACTGACTTTTCTTTGTAGATTTTTTGTTTCTTTGCCAAGATTTAAAGAACCATGATGGAGGAAAGGAAAATCAAGCCATGTAGCAAGTGAGTGAATCTTTATAATTCAGTTTCCTTTCTCTCTGTCTTTGCTCATGTGTGTGCAACACAGGATACAGGTTTTTGTTTTTGTACTTAAGAAGATTGAGTCCACATAAGAAAGACTATCACCAGTGCTATTATGGTCAGAGTTATGGATCACAAGGAAGCATTACCTCTTATTGGGATAGATACAAACAGGAATGCATGAACGTTTTGTAGAGTATCACTCGTGAACTCCACGGGCCTTCTCTGAAGAATAGGCCAATGTTCAGAAATTATAGGACCTTACTAGTGGAGTAGACTAGAGACCGAGTTCAGTTCAGCCCCTCAACTGGTGCATTTTTTCTGAAGAACATGAATGTGTTGTAGAAATTCAGTTAAAGCACATTGTGTAGTAAATTTTCCATTACTGGGACCAAATACCCAACACCTACAACTTCAAGGAGGAAATTATTTGTTTGCCTCACAGTTTTAGAAGTTTCAGTCCATGTCAACTGGATCCTAGGTAGGAAAATCATGGCTGAACAGCATAATACAGCAAATCTACAGTGCTAGAGAAGAAAGGAGCAGGGAGCAAGGTCATGTCTCCATGAATCATTCGGACATGCCTAGAAGTGTGGTTCACTAATTCTTTGGGTGAGCCCCAAGCCCACAGAGCTGATGATTCATCTTAACTCTCATGTGCCCTCTGTGAGTAATCCGAATAATGGTCCTACTTTCCACTGAAGAGGTCCCTGTGCAAAGGACTTGATTCAGTCAGTTTCTGCCCCTCAAAGAATGATGCTCGACTGAATAGAGACCACTTGGCAGTCATCTCTTCTTCAAGATTCTTTCCTCCTCTTGGCCATTAAGGGTTTAGCTACCTCACAGCCAAATCACTTCTTGAAGGAGACACTCATCACGATCAACATCATTATACGCTAGTTTCTTTTCTACCATCCTATAATGGAAACCAAGAAAAAGAACAAAAAACACCTCTCCTTGCTTCACTGAAGACTCACATAGTGAGAGCCTGCAGTTCAAGGGGATCCAACACCTGTGGAGGAATTTGACCCACCTGTTTACATCTGTAAAATAATATTAACCAAATAAAGTTCATAAATAGTATGAGACCCTTGACAGTATATTATCTCTATGAGTGTGTGATATTTTTATAATACTTTTTTACTGTGAAAATTACTAACAATCTTAATCGCTACCAGTATTTCACTCTCTACTTTTGATGAAAATTTAAATTTATGTTGATGAAAACAATTCTACAAAGATGCTTAGAGTGTTTCTATTTTACAGATAGGGGAAATTAAACATTTTCCTGAATTTAGAGTAAAAAACTGAGCCTTATTTTTTCAGTTCCAAAGTCCCTTTACTCCACCATCCTATGAGGATGCAGTAGCTCCCACATTGGATTTGAACTGTAGCCAACATGCCACACAAACGCTGATATTTAAACAATTCTCTGTCACCATGACCCAGAGGAAGAGGCTTCCATTAGCCATAGATGAATCCCATCCCAAGCTGGCCAGTGGGAAACTGAAAAGGCAGATAAAATAGCCTGGGATATACACACGAAAGCTTTCTTATGCAAAGAGATTGTTCTTCATTATACAGTTTACTCATGTTTTGATTTTTAATTTTCCCTTCTCACAACATAATGTGCTATTTAGTGTAAAGGTCAAATCAATATGACATGTCAAAGCATGCCAGTTAAATTTCTTGGCAACTAAACTGTACTATTATTAAATTGGCACTTAGTAAGCACGTCTCTATCTCAAGCCAGGGCATGCTACAGGAGTGACTTCCCTTACCTGGGCACTTAATCTTTCTGAGTGACGGTTAGGGGTGTACAGGTGCGAAAACACTTCTATGCTCCCTGCTTCTAGTCACACTTTGTGTCTCATTTTAAACCACAAGAAGAACACAGAAGAGCATTTTCTGCCACAACCTTGCTCTAGATGAACTTTTTTCATTTTCTGTTTGCTTAGTCAATTGCACTTAATTCACCTTATGGCTTATAACAAAATGTGAAGAGAATTTCAGTTCTTATATTGGTTTTAGCTTCCTGCCTTTTTCTTTTGGCTTCCTGCCTTTTTCTTTTTGAACTTGGCTTTATCTAATTCTTTTTTCTCATTTATCGTCTTTTAATACACTGAAGCTATCTGTGTACAACCAACTTTCTAGCTCTCCTTTTTTTTTTTTCTACTTTTAAATACTGAAAAACAAACTCACAAATCACAGAGAGTGGGAACCAAAGTTAGCAGCAACTGCTTTTACTGTGGCTTTCATCTTTAGAAGTTTTAAATTCATTATTTATTGCATGCACCACCAAAGTGGGATGTTGTGTTGAGGATTTATGCTTTAAGCACAAACTTGACTTCCTTCAGAGGTCAGCCCCACTTCTGCTATTTGCGAGGGCAAACTAAACATCCTTGAGAAAAGAATCTCCCCTTTGGGACCTCAGAACATATTTAAAATGGGCTCTGGCTGGAATAAAAGTGCAATCTCTCCTTGGCTCTCTCATGGAGTGATTCTTTTATTTTCCAAAAGTGCATACATTCATACTGAGTGATGCCCATAGTCAGCCACGTTCAGGAATCCTGAGCTCAAAGATGTCTCAGTTCTCTTTCAGTTGCTACATGTGGGAGCAAAGACAATAGCCATGCTTGGCTGTGCTAGAGGTTAGCATGGCCAGTGTTATTGTGACTCCACCCTGGGCCAAACCAGGACTCCCCGTATCTTCAATCAGTCTACAATGACCCGCTTCTGTGCATGCTTCAACCAATCCGCGATCAACCCCACTTGTACGTTTACGCCCTCTACCATTTACTATATAAATGACTGTATTTTGCATTAAAGGCAGAAAAATTCTCGAAACACTCCCCAGAGTCTGCGTGGTGACTCTGTGCACTCATCCTACTGGTCTGAGTCTCCATTACCACCAAAGAAAAATACCACATGGAAGAGCACTGTTTTGTAAGGAGAAGGAAGAATCTAGAAAAACCCAGCATATCAACCAATCAAAAGCTGCCAGCAAGAGGACAGCTGCAGAGACCACATGGACAGAGTCATCATTCATTTTATAGCTAAGAGACAAGTCTTCAGCTAGATGTAATAAAGTTCACTTAGCACAGTGGCACTGCACCTGTCTCACAAATGCAAGGTCCTGAGTTCAAGCCCCAGTACCAAGGTGAAAAACAAAAAATGACAAAAGATATATTGAAGCTATTAAAATAGTAGTAACAACAGATAAATTTATTCATAACCTACTATATTCACTGCCAGATTACTCAATAGCTCTGCATTTTCTTTTTCATTGTGATGACCCTGAGTAGTGGGAGAATGAGCATTAATGGCTGGATTTATCCTGTATCGTAGCAGTAGCAGAATGAACAGAAAACTCGGAGGAGTTATGAAATTTTCAGCACTCAGAGACCACTAATTTTCTCAATCATATTTACTGATGATAAAAAGAAGTCTAAATGTCCATGGGTGGGAAGGGCTTAATTCTATTCTACTGAAATCTGGAATATGATCTTTGGCAAATATGTTCTTTGTTCCCAATAGAAAATAAAAGTAAGCTCAGCTAAGAAGCACATCCAAGGGCCGGGGAGTTAGCTCAGTGGTTCCGGCGCCTGTCTTGCAGGCGCAAGGGTCTGGGTTCGATTCCCCGGTAACCACATAACAATACTGGGTGTGGACCCACATCCAACAGCAACCAGTACCACATACCACAGTGCCGGGCATGGTGGCTCACGCCAGTAATCCCAGCACTCGGGAGGCAGAGGCAGGAGGATTGTGATGTGAGTTTGAGGCTGAGCTCAGGGCCAGCCTGAACCACAAAAGCGAGACCCTGTCTCAAAAAAAAAAAAAACCTAAAAAAAAAAAAAAAAGAAGAAGAAGCACATCCAAGCATTGTTTCACCCCCCTGTGGCACTTCCTTCTGCCTGACGCTCCCAGGAAGTTTTCATAGCAATTAAACGTAAGAGGGGTTTCATTGATTTCTATATGTCAACAAATTCAGTGAAAGGGGATTATGAAATCACTCCAATGTGACCTGTTTTACTACTTAAAAAGTCACTGAAGCTTTTATCTCTTTTTTTCATACATCAAGTTTTCCTTATCAGGGATAAAAAATGAAAGTGTCAATTGCTATTCTTCAGTTCCTGAAACACTGACTGAATACCTGATGTATCTTGATGTATTGATACAGAACCCCAATGTTCCTGGCCACAAAGCACCCATCTTCCAAAAGAGAAGGTGACATACTAACCGATCCATCAAACATCATGGGAAAAAGAGTCAGAGCGAACATGTATTTTTCACCCATCTCTATGTTAGGAACAATTTCCCTTAACAATGCGTTGTGCCTTTTTAGATGATACTATACATACCAGTATGTGAAAGGCAGCATTATTTTAGTTTTAGGTGACAGTCTGAGATAGTGTCAGAATTTCCATATTCCTGACTCAGGCTTTTGAACTAATGGACAGATGTAGGCAAAATGGAGAGTATATTTTCTCTCCTGGAACCTAAAAGCAAAATAAAATAAAATTTTTAAAAAATTAAATGGAAAAAAATGCACAAAAACATAACAAAATGAAAAAACTATGCACCAATCACAAAGCAAATACCAAAAATCCAAATAATCATTGTTATACAGGCTACATGTTTGGAACCTCCCTCAATGTAATTAAATTTAAAAACCGCTACCAAAATTAAATAAAATAAGTGCAGGTTAAGTTTTTAAATTACTTCTAAACATTGTTTGAGCCATCACAGAAAGGGAATTAATGGTTTACATTAAATGCCACACACACACATACACACACACACACACACACACACACACACTGACACGTTTCACACCACCTCTAAATCTAATATAAGATTGGGAAAGGACTAGCAAAATAAACATAAAGGAGATGGGAAAAGAAGAGAATAAAAATGAAAGTGGAAATCAAAGGCATGAAAAACAGCACTACCAGAAAGAGGGTCACAAAGCGAAAAACGGATTATTTTAGGGAGACTGACAAAATCCTCACAAATCCTGTAAAACTGAGGAAAAGTGTCATAAGTCCTTAATATTGCAAATGAAAAGAGGCATTACTACAGATACAAGCAATGTTGATTCTGCTCCTGTGTGGAGAATGTGACCCCATTTAAGCAGCCAGCATGTGGCAGAAGAACAATCCATCACTGCAAATATTTCTATAGTGTTAGTCATGTGCATTCTCTGTCCAGAGAGGAATTGGTTAATGAAGACTTGGCTTAATAAGGATTTAAACATAGCATTTTCCTGGCAATTCTTCTTCCAGGTTTTAGAAAGTGGATTGTCGAGTCAGATTCCTGCAGTGGTCCTGACACAGGTGCATTTCTCCTCCCATTTCGTAAAGGGATGAAACTAAGACTCAGAGACAGCAGTGTCTGTGGGTAAGAGTAGCATCTAAAGACTAGTTTATTTTTTATCTATCATTCTCATTTAATTAAGAAAATATTTAAATGGAAAGTTAAAAATACACAGCAAATTTATTATATGTTCCACTTAGTTTCTACAGTAAACAACTTCCCTGCACTTGCTTTATTTCCATAACTAAAGGATAAAAACTTGAACTTTCTGCTGGGTCACCACAGTGCACTGCTGTAACCCCAATACTCTATATAGGTCTGAGGTGGGAGAACTGCAAAGCTGAACCACTAGAGACCTGGGGAGACTGTTTTAACTAGAAAAAAAAATAAATGTAGCTCAGTGCAAAGGTCCTAAATTCAATCCCCAACACATTTGAAATTTTTTATTATGGGATATACATTCCACACTCCTTCTACAACACTTAAAATTATTTACTAGTACTAAGGGCTTTGTCATGTCCATGACACCACGTGAGTGCTTCCCAGTGTTGCTCTTGGAAATAAACAGACCATTACCAACTTCTCTGAGAGAAACGTGCAGCCTCCCACAGTGGTGTCCTGGAAGCAGCCGATCTCTCTGCTCTTCCTGTCCTGTGTGGCGCTCATCTTATCATCCTACTGAGTGTTCGAGTTACTTCTCCTATTCTTTGACATTTCTCCACTTTTGACAGCTCCACAAAGCTGTACCATTTTTTTTTTTCTCAACTGTTCTTGAGTTTTGCAGCCTCTCGCAAAACTTCCTTGACCCCGCAGCATTCTGAAAACTCAGGGAGACTCACAACACTCTGTGCTTTTGGGAGCCCACTTAACCTTGCTCACACTGTGCTTATGTTCTTAGGACATTATTTTTGTATTTTCTTGAAACAAATATGAATCACTTTTGTCTGTGGATAAACAGTAACTATGTTTTCCTTATTGGTTTACTTAGCCATATTTTCCAAAATTGTGGGGAGTAGTTTTTTAAGGTTCTCTCTGAGAAATGTTTTACTAGCATTACTTTTATTCCTCAGGAATTTATTCATTACTACCAAGTAGTCACTATTAGAAGGATTAAAATTAGAGCTTTGAATTAAAAACAGAAAAGAGTAGGCCAGGGATTTAGCTCAGTGGTTCCGGGGCCTGTCTTGCAAGCATAAGGGCTAAGGTTCGATCCCCTGGTAACCACATACCATACTGGGCATGGAGACTCACACCCAGCAGCAATCAGTACCACATGCCACAGTGCCGGGTGTGGTGGCTCACGCCTGTAATCCCAGCACTTGGGAGGCAGAGGCAGGAGAACTGCTGTGATATGAGTCTGAGGTTGACCTCAGGGCCAGCCTGAACTACAAAGCCAGACCCTGTCTTAAATAAATAAATTAAATAGAAAACAGGATGACTGCCTTCAAAACTCCTCACTATATGCTTTTTCCAGGTGTTATTCACACACAGAGCTTAGAGAAGTCAAGGTACAGCCCAAGCTGACCCCACCATCCCCCGCCAGAGCTAAAATGAACTCAGCATGAGCCGAGATTTCTCCAGGACACACAAAGGCTTTTCACACCATCGTGAGATTGCGCGCTGAGACTCATGTTCAACCAAACACCATCTGCAAAAGTCAGAGCTATGGCCTTTCTTCGCCTGGCATCAAGCTAAGGTATTTTCAACATCGTGTTCAAAGGGCTGCGAAATGGCATGAGCGAAATCGACCGAAAGAAAAAGATGTCACTGACAGCTGTGTTAGGAATCACCACAAAGCACAGAACGTTTGCAGGAAAAGTTTGTGGACCGTCCCCAACCTGGTATTATCTGGAGCAACTCATGTTCAGGCGTTGTCCTGTGCTTTTGTTGATTTCTTTGTGTGGTTTTTTCTCTTTGTTTCACATAGCGTGGTCCAGGTGTTTCCCAGGTAAGCACTTCACCTTGACCGACTGTCCTATGCATTTCTTCAGGAGCAACTCAACACGGTCTCCTCGAGTATCCTGGGGAGGCAGCTGCATCCTCTTCTAATCCCCCTCTCATCCTTTCTGTAGTCAGGTTGATGCAGACAAATAGAGAGAGGGG
>PVIR01042149.1:0-12382 GCA_004026965.1 Petromus typicus | reverse complement strand
TGGGGTTGGGAGGGCGGGCAGGGTTATGGGGAAAAATGAGAATTAAGTTGTGTCATATACTGGTACAAATTCTCATTGTTGAATGCAATCATGATGTATATATGTAATGTACCAATAAAGATTTCAATTTAAAAAAAAAAAAGCTGTGGTTCTTCTACAGAATGGAGTATTACTCTACCATAAAAATGATAAGTTTGAACCATTTATACTTAAATGGATATACCATTATGATATCCTCATAAGTGAAATAAATAGGTCATAGATATGTAAATATCATATCTTTTCTATGGTATGAGAAAATGAAGATGTAAATAAGTTCTAGTATGTTTAGTATATATTGTGAAATAGAACATATTTAAAAGGATATAAGGTGTAGGATTAAGTAATGAGGGGGAAAATAATGTGATAGTTAAAAAAAGGGAAAGAAAACTTATGTATATAGGGAACTGGAAGTTGTAGGATGAGTAGGGGAATGGGAAAAATGAGAATTAAATTGTGTCATATACTGGCACAAACTCTCAATGTTGAATGCAATGATGATGTGTATATATAATGTACCAATAAAGATTTGAATTAAAAAATGAAAATAACATAACATTTTAATAAGACTTTCCTTTTCTTCCATAGAATTTAGTAGTAGCTTTCACTATATGTTTCATAATTACTCCTCAAAACATTCACAAAAAAGAACCTCCAGAACTGCTTCAAAAAGTAACAGTAAAGATAAGATTAGTACATTCAAAGTAAGGGAAGTAAAATTGGAGTAATGGTGCTGTGACTTTTACTATAATTATTTTAAATATAGGCATTCAACACATATATGATCAGTCTAGTAACTGGTAACAAAGTCAAAGCACATATTTTGAGTGTTTCCTCTACATTTTTAATAGACTAGATGACAAGAAGCAGCACAAGAAAAGCATCACTTTGAAACAAATCAACATCCTTGGTGTAATTTTTTTTAGACAGGGTTTCTAATGTAGTTCAGGCTGGCTCTGAGCTCACTACATAGTTCCGGCAAGCCTGGAACTCACACCAATCCTCCTGCCTCTGTCTCCTGAGTGCTGGGATTATAGGCTTGAGCCACCATACCTGGCACTGTGCTGTGTGGTATTGGGTGTGAGTACTGGGTGTGAGTCTCCATGCTTGGCATTGTTTGCCGGGGATCAAACTCAAGCCCTTACACTTGCAAGACAAGCACCGCAACCACTGAGCTAAGTCCCTGGCCCCCTGTGGTAAATTTTTTAAAGAAATACTTTAGAAGTTTTTACGTAGTGTTGAAGAACACATACTTTTCTCAT
This sequence comes from Petromus typicus, assembly GCA_004026965.1. Taxonomy (NCBI): domain Eukaryota; kingdom Metazoa; phylum Chordata; class Mammalia; order Rodentia; family Petromuridae; genus Petromus; species Petromus typicus. The sequence goes on along the minus strand of PVIR01042149.1, from coordinate 11,081 downwards.
GACTTTTATCTTAGTGTTATATAGGAAATAATTTTGAGTCACAGTGTTGACCCTGTTGGCTCTTCAATAACTTTTTACACTAAATACAAATAAAATTTCCCTATTTTACTGCATTTGACTTGGAGTTTTACATGGTACTTATATTTTCATAATAAGAACTTGGAAGTAAATTTATTTAAAGCAATTACTTCAGCATGTTTATTAAGTGGCTGAATTGATAAAATTTTATGAGTCATAAAGAGTCACATTTAAAAGATAAAATGTAGACTATGTTTGAATGGGTGTCACATTCCAGGTGATGAGTAATTTTAAAAATATTGAATGCCATGAACAGTTCAGGAAGGTAGCTGAGCCTCGAGATATCAACACATGAACTCTGATGAAATATGTCCTATTTGCTTGCCAGTCTTACACATAATGGGTTTTTCTAAGTGCATCCTGAAGGCTTCCACTGAAGAGCAAACTCAAAAGAACTTAAATTGGTGATTGCTTGAGCAGAATAAAAAAAAATCACATAGTAACTTCTGAAATGGAAGGTTAAGTAAATTTAAAGTGAGATCACTGCTTTATGCCATCGCTGTGAACATGATTTGGGAGGATTAGAGATAAGTGAAGCCTAAGGCTGATTTAGATGAATGAATCTTTGGAAACTGAGCCTGAAGAAGTCGAATGAAATACCTAAGCAATAAAACTATAAAATGGCACTGTGAACTTATTTTCTTTTCCCTCCAAACTATCAAAGCCTAAAAGGCAAAAAAAAAAAAAAAATGACTTAAGGTGCAAGGGATACCAGTATTCTTATACAGGAAGTACATATAAATATATTGTCTAAGCTTTCTGGTCAGCTTAGCTCCAAATGTGGAGGGCAATAAATTTTCAGAACATTTTGAAGGTGTTGTATACATTTTAGCTACAATTCTCAGCATTTTTCATCTAATATATATTCTTCTATCATACAGACTCAAGAATTTCTAGAAAAAGTTTGCTTCATGGAATAAAATGAATGTTGGTTAAAAAAACAAAAAACAAAACTTCTTTCAGATACACTTCTTTCCTAGACTTAGTAAGTTATACATGAACATATCTAGGGTTGATGACATAAGAATAGAATTCTTCTCAAAAAATATTTTAAATACATATCATAAAATAATGATGATACAAAATTAAATAATAGCTAATAACTGGTTATTTTACTCATATCAGAAGTAACAAATGCACTATCTATAATATTTATTTACAAACTTACAAAACTATTTGTAAGATATAATTAAGCTCCTTGTTTTATAATCAGGCTTAAAAAATTCTCAAATCATACCCTGTTAAAAGTCTAAGCCAAGAGGAAAGTAAGCTATAAGAGTCCAGAGTGAATAATCTTAAAAATTTTATATTATAACTAATAAGGTTGCTAGAGGAATAAGACAAGTATCTGTATCAAAGAGCATCTAAAAACATGCTATACCTCAATGAATCTGACTTTCAAATATCTTTATACTAATACAATACCAGCATAAATTGGTCAATGGTAACACGAATATGAAAACAAATATCCATCCTATTGGAGAACTATCTTCTTCTAATCATGTTTCAAAGGACTCTAAATTTTGCTTACTTTTTCCTACTCATCAAAGTGCTTATCTGCTTTCAGGCACTTTCTTCCTGCTTAAAATATGTAAGTGTATGAGACTGGGTGGTGCACCATGTGTGCCTTAAGGTTTTCCACTTGTAAGTTCAGATTGCCTTTGCTGCTGCACAAATTTTATTCTTTTGCCCATTCTGGTTACAGTGTTAAAGACCTGGGTACAACAAAAATATGAATTGATGTAGTTCTTGACCAAGCCACTCACCACATGTCCTCCTTTTGAACGCATATCTATCATTTTCACTAGGAGTTATCTCTGCCAATTTTCCACAGTTTAAAAGATTGGATGAATTGCAATAGGATATGCTTAATTATTTGCAGCAGCAGGGTTCCAGAGAAAAACTCATAATAGTCCAAAGGATACAGTGTTTCAGCTCAAAAATATATTTGAAGTACACAGCTTCAGGAATTTTTCCTGCCATGCACAAGAGCCATTAAAGAATTTGGAAAAGAAAAGATTCCAGTAAGATTTTCCTACTTGAGCATCATATTAAGCAGAACTCATGTATCCAGTCCCTAGTCTTACAGCAAATTTATTCTAAAGAGTTACCATAATTTAGTCATATTATCAGATTTTTTCCCTCAATTTATATTTTTTACTATTTGTTATGTAGTACATAATGATCACATTCCTTGTGAGGAGTTGTTACATGGACATAACATATCCTTTTCCTCTATCTCTTAGTCTCCTTTCTATCTGCAAAAGGTTTATTTCCCTACTTCCTATTATCTATATTTTATTTTGCTTTTGCTTTTATTTTGTGTTCCTCATGTTAGAGAACAAATGCGATACTTAAAACTGTTTTTCTGACTTGTTTTACTTAACATTTGGACTTAAGGTGCGACTATTTTTCTACAAATGACTCAAGCTTACCTTTCTTTGTGTCTGAATATCACACTATATTTGTATTAATCTGTTGACGGATGTATGGGATACTTTTAGGGGTTAGCTACTATGAATTTTGCTTCTGTAAACATCAGAATGAATGCATCAGTCAAATATGATGTCTTGAATATTTACAGGAACATAAATTAAAGGGATTATATATATCATTATATATCATATATTTATCATTAACATATACAACATACTTAATATTTTATCTTTCACTTATGGAAGGGGAGTTGAGATCCTAATTCAATAGTTTAATGAGATATATTCAACTCATACTCCAGAAACCTTACATCAGAAATGTTGAGGGTAAACACTCGGAGCCAGATGTCAATATTGCTAAAGTTATGTCATTTTGTAGGGAAGTTTGTGAACTAATATCTTTGTCTCTATTTTTCTTAAGGAACTATTCAATGCCTATTGTATTTGTGGGTTCAAATGTTCATCATATTTCCTTATACCATTCAGTACTCAAATTCATGTTTGTATTCATCTATGTATTGGTCTCAATTAATTTGGCACTTAATTTCAATTATCATCAACATCAAAGCTTTAGACTTCGTGAAATATCACACTTAATTTATAATGAGCCATCAGAAAGATTACCATGAAGAAAAAATATCCCATTCTGTGTACAGAATCACAAAATTTAACAAAGTTAACAGCTGAATGCATATTTAAAAACGGCTAGAATTTTCACTTATTTCATGCTTTTGTAATTTTACTTGCAATTGATTTATATACTAACATTTACATAAGCATTTTATTTTCAAACCCAAAACATAGGAAACAGTGTAGGATCTCCTAAAAATTAAGAATACTTCTAATTAATTTTCAGAGTGTTGAGCTCACTACAAGTACAATGAAACCCCTCCTGTTCCCAAATATGCTTTCCCCATGTCAGCATAAATGAAGGCTTGTTTTCTGTGATCCTCTAGGAATAACTGGCCTCAACAAAGCAGAAGCAGAGGAGTTACCACCAGAGAAGCAGCTATGCGAGAGCAAAATCAACACACTTGCTTTTACTTGAGACAGTAAACTTTCAGAAAATCCACTGGATCTATGGAAGAATTCCACAGTTTTTTTTTGTGGGAAACCTCTTGGAATTTTAAAAGTAAGTATCTTTTGTTCAAAGGCATAGATCAGTGTTGTATTATCAACACATGTCATTGACTTCTAATAATTAATAAGTAATCAATCAATATTTTTAATTGAATGAGACTATTGATGTGTATTGGTGGAAAAAGAAAAAGAGATAGCAGGAGAGGGGAGATTGGGACTGAGAGTTTGGGTGATATGTATTTCATTGTTTTCCTCTGATTAAGATTTTCCTTCGCTTCATCACTAGCTTAGAGCATACTGTCTGACCTATAGAAAATTATTGTCCAAATTGTCATTAATAATTGTCTGAGCTGGGGATTTAGCTCAGTGGTTCCAGTACCTGCCTTGCAAGCACAAGGGCCCGAGTTCCATCCTCCATAACCACATACCACAATGCCAGGCATGGTGACTCATGCCTACCAGCAATCAGTACCACATACCACAATGCAGGATCTGGTGGCTCACGCCTGTAATTCTAGCACTTGAGAAGCAGAGGCAGGAGGATTGCTGTGAGTTCAGGGCTGAGCTCAGGGCCAGCCTGAACTACAAAGCAAGACCCTGTCTCAAATAAATAAAGAATTGTCTAAATAAGAATCAACAACTTACATAAAACAATGTCATTAATCTAAAGACAAGAAAATTTGTATAAGATGAATGATTTCATGAATGACAAAAGTTTTGAATTAAAAAAATATGGTGGAGATGACAGAAATCATTGAACACTGTGGTGTCCTTGTTTGAATTTTATTAGTAGTTTACTATCCATTCAGGAATCCACAGGTTATTTTACTAAATAATATAATATAGCATGTATGATATGTAACTTTTGAAAATTGTTCAGGTAAATCTTTATGGCTATTTGTCTGCTCAATATCAGTAATTATTTCACAAATATGTGAAAATATGCAGAAAATTCTCCAATGAATTCCGTTCCTGCGTGAATAAAACCCAACTTGTCACAGTAGCATACTGAGTTCTCTATATATTATCTGCCTACTCCATAAGATTTTTGTCTAGAATGCAAATATCTACACAAAGTTTACTGTGCAGTATGTTTATAATGGAACACCCTTCAGATTTTCATCTGTAGAAAAGAAGATACAAATCAGGATTAAGCAAGGGGAGAAATAGAACTATTAGGTAGGATGGTTCAGCTAATCCAAAGTTGCTCTTGAGAGTACATCACCATTCAAAATCGTCTCAGATAGAGTCAAAAGGGCTCAATCATACACAACTATCTTGATCTGAAGTAGGATATCAAGACAGCTAAAAAACAGGACAAACTGGGGAAGCAGCTGGCCACAACTGGAGGATATCCTTGAACAAAAGGCTGATTCCATACTTTTTCCCCACGCTGCTTTTCCATTCTACCTTGTAAGTAACAAGGCCAAAGAATACTTGTTATTCTATTTCCTCACCCTTACGAGTTTTAATGTAGCTCAGGGACAAACAGTAAATCTTCTTTAACATTTTTCTTTCTCCTCAACTTGAATATACATTGCAGAAGGGCATAAGTCTCATCAATTTTTTTCACTCAATTATCCTCTTGTAGTAGGCACTAGTATAATAGAAAATATTTAGAATATAGCATTAATATAATTGTACTATTATATATTTCTCTAGATAAATAAATCTTTCATTTGATCTTTACATATTGCATATTTGTCACAGAAAAATTCATAATTATAAAAATAAAATATATGATATAAAACTTTTCTTTCATTTCTATGACAATAATTTATTTTGTACTCTACAATTATATTCTTTGTCACATAAAAGTTTATGACTGGTATATATAATTCCTCATCATCTTTTTACGATGCAAAATTTTAATTTATATATCATTTGATGCCCTTGAATATCAATTACACTTTTTCTGATATCAAATTCTCAATGTTTTATTGTATCTTTGACCTTACTATATAATTTCAAATAAACTATTTCCTTTATTAACATTTGTAATATTTTCCTTTATTTAGGAATTATACAGTAAATTAAATGACAAAGCTTACTTTTTCAGCTCAAGAAATGTTGTTTTATCCTCCCTATATTCAATAGATATTTATTAATAATTAAATGATAATAATGAAGACATATACATATTTGAAAAGAAATATTGTGACTCCAAAATTCTGTAATTATTTAGTTAATCCTAAGAGCAAGAAAAAATTTCTAACACATATTTCTTAAGAAAAATCCATGACTTTATTTCTTTCCTGAGATAATTACTTAATAATACATCTTGTCTATCTGATATAGGACTCAAGACAGTAATTAAGGAATGGAGAACATTATGTTACAGAAATTATAGAGCTGGTACTTTTGTACTATTAAAAAAACAAGGATGTTTATACACTTTTGCTGGAAAAGGCCTGGAGAAGTGTAAAACACTATAATAAACCACAAGAAAAAGACTATTATATTTGATTGACAGGAATAAAAGCATAATACTCTATGTTAAAAGTAGTAAAATTCACATATGTACTTAGATTTATTTCTGAGAATTAGCTCAATATAATGATTGAAAGATAAGAGAGAGAAATCTACCCAAAACAGAAAAATTAATCAATGAAATAAGAAAATAAAGGATGTAGTGATGACAAAAACAGACAAAAATATAGTACTTATAATTTGAAGGTATAACCCTGAAGACTTTTTGTTATTAATCTCTTGATTCTTTCTACCTACCCAAGTTGTGATCCAGCAAGGAGAAACCTATTCCATACTCAAAAAATTAATACAAGAATTTTCCTATCACTAAATAATATATTATCCACCACGTACTGAAAAAAGGAATAAAATCTAAACAAAAACCCGGTTATATTTTACCATAATTACTATAGATTTACTTAGAGAAAGAGAAAATTGAACTGAAATTCTGAGTATTGCCTCTCAAATTCCTTCACTTTTTCCTTCCCTTCTCAGAATAAAGCATCATGTGCAATTAAATCTAATTGGCAGGAAAATCTACTCATGACTTTGTGCTATGATTAAGCAGATATCTGTCCTCGAATAACTGGTATGCTATTGTAAATCTCTAAGTAACTATATTAATTTTCTATAGGATATTTTTATTACTTTATGCAACACTATGTTCATGACATATTTATGTTAACATTTTAAGTTGTCTTTTAATATTTTGCTTGAGAAAAATCATTCTAAAAAGGTTTGTGTTTGCTTTAGCCTGATGTATCAATCACTGACAACCATTTTTCCTCTCCCTCCAACCTTCTCCCCCTGTCTCTATCAGCAGTTTTTGAAACTCTTTAATAGCGAATACTTGAAGTCCAAATTTTTGAGCAGGCTTGTGACTTTAATTTCGGTAAGAAATTTGCTAACTCTCCACCCACGTGCATCCTGGAATCAAGTAAAGATGGAAATTTTTCTGTTCCATTTCTTTGTAACATAGTGAATATATTTTTGACCTACAGTTTTTTAAAGAAAGGAAGGAATCTGGGAATATCTAAGTTTTGCTTAGTACTTTCATTTGCAGCATCTATGGACAGGAGGATGATTTCTCTTCATTTAGTATTTTAAAACATTTTTCCAAACCTCACTGCAGCCTTGACCTTTTTTAATACTCTCACCTGTTTTTTTGTTCCTTCATGAATTGAAATTTTATGGATATTTCCTAATAGTGGATTTTTTTATATTCCTGCCAGTGGATTCACGTCTCCAAACATGTTTTTGTCTATTCATTCTTGTCCTTTTGATTCCTTCCATTGATATTAATATGGCTTGATACAGCTTCCTCTGACTTAAGCGTTTTCCTCAAAAATGAAAGGTGAGATTCACTCATGTTCCTTTCTAATTACATGTTTCATTGTATACTTAGTACTTTAAAATTGCTTGAATCTAACCTCGGGAAAAGATGTGAGGCCTTATGTTTTAATAATCCATATACAATTATATATTTATATTTATTTTATATATAAGGAAGCAATAGGGTAACTATAATTTAAAACTTTATTATAAATTCTTTTGCCATTTATCACACAATTAAACATCTTCATCCTTAACTTCCTCACTTTCAATAGTGACCAATAAGTTTCTCTAGACAAAGGTATCTTCTGTTCAGGATGAAAAGAAATTGAATCATATGCTGGAAATATTATTGAAGATATTTCTTTTGATTATGAACTCTGCATTGATGCTCTGCAGGAGTTTCCTAATTAGCTTTGAAACCATTCAAAGGCATACTGTCTTTGTAATAAGTTAACTGAATACTGTGCAAGCCAATACGTGATCCACAAGTCCTTGCTACCAAAACCACTAAGTTTTACCAGTTTTCTAAATGTATGCTTTATCCTTTTTCCTGATCATAAGAAATTAACAATATTGCAATTCTGAATATGAGAGAATTTAATTACATGAATTTCCTATGGGATTTTTTCCTATGAAAACACAGTTAATGATTATGATATTGGTCATCTTCTATCATTAGTAATACATTTAAAATCTATTCATTTCCAGCCATATAGTGATTGACACAGAGACTTGACATCTACAGTCATACTTCAAGGAAGGGCTTGTTGCCTAGCTGAGGGGGAATGGTGAGCAGAGAGTCTCTCACTGTCAAATGCTGAGGTCTCATTTTTCCACGGCAGATAATGCCTGGTTTAAAGGCCTAGACCATTCCTCACAGTGCAGGAAGTTGATAGATGATCCTGTTCTAGAGGGGACTGCTGAGGTAGCTGAGGATATGTTAAATCTGCATTTTATATTGATTCTTCTTATCTCTTTCCTGTTCCCTCCTTTCTTTCGAGGATATTGATCTGTAATAAACTTCCTTTGCCTTGAACACTTTCTCATTTTTAGGGAAACCAATTTGCAACATTGTTGCCTCATCCATTTCTTTATTACTTCTTTATACTATCTTCATCATAGCTTAATGATTTTAGCAAAACAAACAACAGCATTTGCAAAAGTTATTTTCATTACCAATGAGGTTGTAGATTTTTCTATCACATTCTCATACATAAATATTTCAGCTTGTCTGATTTTTTAACACCAGAAAGGGAAGAAGCATCACTTTTCCTTTGTAAAGTATTCTGTATTTCCATCTATTTGCTTGCAGGATAGTTTCAAATGAATAATAATACAATAGTTACTCTAACAATCCATCGGTTTAATAATTTTAATTAATTTTAAGTATTTGATAAGACTGTATATATATTCCACTTATATAAATATTCGTCAAAAGAGTCTTTTTACTAAATATCATGGTACTAATAAAAATTTTAAATATTTTATCATTTAATGTATTTTATGTTATTATTTACTTATAGCTCCTGCTATAACTAAAAACTTTTAAGAAACAATTTGATAACCATTTTAAGTGTGTATTGCTTCTATTCTCTTTAGTCTATTTATTTAAGAGCTATTCAACTTATTATACTTTCACTACTTATCAACTACTTCGTAATTATTTTAAAATTTCAGGAAATATGAACTAGAAATGTTGATTATTTCACTGAGTATATTTGTGGAACTTTTTAAGAAAAAGTGCTAATGCTTTTTACTAAACTTTCTCACTAACATTTTCCAATATTAATAATGTGCATTCATCTTTGTTTTTATTTTTTTAATGTAAGGAAAAACAATGTTTAATGTGGCCAGTCATGATTATGTTTGAAAATATTATTTTCTCTTATATTCAAAGTTGATACTGGATTTCCTCCAACTGAATTTTTGGTATCTATTGAGAAGATTTTTCTCACCAAAAACTTATCTTTTATTATAAGAACTTAGAATATTAATTCTCCTTATTTGCTATAATTTACTAAGGCTTTTTACATCTGTATTTGGAATTTTTTTCACACAATTATTTTTGGTTTTGATTTTCAGAATTATCAACATTATAACAAATAAAATTACCTAATTTTAATCTTTCACTCAATCTGCATTGTAAAGTATGGCTTTTTGTGTAATACTTAAACTAAAATATAATCCATTTAATCATTAGTTTTAAGAGCAAATATTTGATGTTTTTCTTCATTTTTTCATGGTATCTTTCAATCATTAATTTCATTACTCTACTTCTTTCAGTTCATTTTATGAATCCTAAAAATCCAAAATCATAATATTGTTGTAGACTTGTTTTATTTGTAAAACAGTATCTGTTACATTTTATATTTATGATTTATTATTCTAATTCATTAATTATATTGTATAAGTTATCCTATAAGGTCAGGTTTTGAAAATAGATACATTAAAATTTAATTCAATATTTAATTCCGTCATTGTGCCATTGTAGCTTATAACTTTTAATTTCTAGAGAAAAAAAAAAAAACTTCTGGCAATTTTTATTCCTACATTTTTCTCTGAAATTCTCAAGACCTATTTTTTTCCTAATCTACATCTTGTCTTTCGTTCATTTTATAGTTTGTCACAATGATTATCAAATTTTTAAAATGAAAAGTTTTTCATCATTTACAGAATATGGAGTTTGCATAAATATTTCACTGAGTACAGAAGATTTCCCCATTTTCCAGTACTCAACGTTTTCCATTAATGATTGATGTTTAATGTCCTTATTATTTTTTAGCTTTTATGGAATCTTATTTAGAGATTATGGTTTGAACAATTTATAATTTATGTCATAAAGTTCTACTAGTATCTAAACATTGTTTAAACTATTTCATTTTCTTTGAAATTTTAAGATATTCTCCTCTCTTTTTAACCTAATGTATTTATATTTTTGTTTGACATATAATGATCATACATATTTATAAGATACAAGAACATACTTTGATGTCTACTTTGTATAATGATCAAATCTGGGTAATTAGCATATCTAACACCTTCATTTATGTTTTTCCCTTAAAAACTTCTGGCTTTGTTTTGGTTTTCCAAACAAAAATTTGACTGCACAGGTTTTGAGGATAGCCAAACACAAAATATTACAGGATGGAGTTTAACAGGCTTGAAGATTGGAAAAGACATTCTTATAAAAGCTTTAAAAAAACCCAAAAAGTTATGACTTAGGTTAAGATGTGTATTTCTGTGAGCTAATTTTCAGATGTATATTATTATTCAAAAGTCTTAGGTTGGCTTACAGATAAGGAGAAATTTATGATAAAATCCAAATGTTTTTGCTCACATGACTTAAAAGTCAGCTAATTTAAACTGGTTGGTAAAAACAAAGACGTGTTTGAAATTGATGACATGGTTCCAACAGAAGTTGTTACCCAGTTATGATAATATCAAAACAATCATGGTTTAAAAATACATCCTATTTTTTTATATCCTCTTCTATCTCCTTTTTCAGAGTGCTATAGTTTTCAGAGTAGAGGTCTTTCACCTCCTTTGTTAGATTGATTCCTAAGTATTTTATTTTTTGGGATGCTATTGTGAAAGGGACTGACTCTCCAATTTCTATCTCAGTGGGTCTACTGTTTGTGTATACGAAGGCTATTGATTTTTGAACGTTGACCTTGTAACCAGCTA
>PVIR01042148.1:0-12378 GCA_004026965.1 Petromus typicus | reverse complement strand
TCCCTTTCATTTAAATGAGTTAAATGAGCTGTGAATATACCTGATGCCTAACTTACAATTATAAGATACATATGTTTGGGTAAATAAAGGAATCCCATACCTCTTAGGGTTTTAGCTCAAATACCTTTAGAATGAAATTTTTTCCTTACTTCATACAAAAGAATTATATAATTTTAGTTACCAAATATTGAATTAGTACCATAATTGATGGTATATGTTTGGTAGAAAAACAGGAAGAAAAGTTAGGCTGGACTAGAATACAAATGTGCAAAAGGAAAAACTAGAAGAAATTGCTTATGTGTAATATAAAGTTATAAAATTGCATAGTCTTTCAAAAGAAATTTGGTTTAATGACTTATACAGAGAAACCTGAGACTGGTCATTAGATACAATAAGAAAATTTAGAAACATTGTGTTTTACATTTTAGTTGTTTTGTCTTTCGACTTTTTTATTTTTTTTTTTCTGTTTTTCAAAGCCCTTCCTCACAGTGTTGGCCTAAAGACTAACTTTTCAAATTGTATAGCTCTTCCTAAAAAGTTTCAAGATGAGTAAATTATACACAGTACTGTTTAAGAAGTTTCCCTAGAGCCGTTCAAGTGTCAGCCTTCATAATGGGTTTGTTCCTTCCCAGATGTTTATCTTTAGTAACTCTTAAGGGCAGAGTCTGGCCTGACTGGAGCCAAAGGTTAGATTTACTATTTGTCAAAGAGACAGCTCTTGCCCCCATTTGGCTTTTCAACCTTTTCACTCCTAGGCATTCCTTTCACAGTCCAGGCCAGTGTTCTTGGTTGTGAATTGCAAATCCGCTGCCTCATGTTCTATAAACAAGTTTAGAGACTAGCTTTTTTGCCTGTTGTGTTTTGGGTTTTATTCAGCACTGTTTCTTGACTTACCACTTTGTGCAAAAACTCCTAAGGAGTAGTGCAAGAATTATATCCTTCTCACCCAGGCACTCATATGAACAGGAACTGGAAACGGGCTAAGCTGAATGAACACAGAGCAAAATGTGATGATTCACAATACAGCAGAAGTAAACAGAAATAGTGTTCTAGGCATCAGATAAAAAGCTTCACTAGAGTGTAAGGATAAGCTGCGATCTGATTCCTCTCAAATGGTAACTTGATTATTTGATACCAATCATATAAGCTTGTTGTATTCTCCACTTATAAAATCAGAAATAGCTCTAATATTTTATGACAGAAATAACATTATAGTGGGTGTGTGAGAGTGAAAGACAGACAGACAGATGCTGAATTAGAAGGACAGAGAGTGGGACAAAGGGTAAAATGTGTCTAGAAACTAGTAAAAATGATTGGTGTTTCTCATTACCATGAAAAGCATACCCCATCTACCCACCAAAGTGCACACACAATTTCAAGATACTCGGTGGTCCATTTAAAGTACATTTCAGCAGAAAAATACTACAAAGCAAATATTTTTTAAAGGACATTACCTTTATTCAATGTCTCAAACATTTAGCTCTTACACTATTCTGCAAGATTAATTCTCTTAAGTAATTGTTACTGTTCCATACCTAGACTGTAACAATGGTTGTATAGTCAGCAGTTCAGTGTCATTACCAAATTACAAAAATAGTCTTTGTCCTGCTTAATCAATAATTGCTACGTTGAGGCTTTCTGAATCTTTGGCTAATAACCTGCCTTCTAGCCAGTATTTCTAGGTCATGTCATGATCCAGCCACAGGAGAACCCAAGTCTGACAACAGAGCAGGAGCCTGCAGGAAGTGGGAGCTACACAAAACCAATACCACTTCTTTTTTTTTTAGGTTTTTTGAGACAGGGTCTCGCTTTGTGGTTCAGGCTGGCCCTGAGCTCAGCCTCCAACTCACATCACAATCCTCCTGCCTCTGCCTCCCGAGTGCTGGGATTACAGGCGTGAGCTACCATGCCCGGCACTGTGGTATGTGGTACTGGTTGCTGCTGGGTGTGGGTCTCCACACCCAGTATTGTTATGTGGTTACCGGGGAATCGAACCCGGGTCCTTGCGCTTGCAAGACAGGCGCCGGAACCACTGAGCTAACTCCCCGGCCCCACCAATACCACTTCTGATCATTCCACACCCACGATTTATTTGGGACTGAGGAAATATTTTTTAATATATTCAAAGTGATCTTACCTCTTTAATATATCTTTAATAATATCTCTTTAATATATTCTAAGAATAATAATCTAAGCAGAAGGACAGAAAGAATTCTAGAGACTTTCTTTTGCCTACCAAAATTGAGAGTATTAATGAGTACTTCAGCTTGTTCTTTCTCTTTGAGGGAAGGAACCTGTAATGGGTCACGTTGAGGTTAGAATTCCAATAGGAACCTTAAAAAGAGAGAGGAGGAACAGAAAGTGACAAGAGGAGATTCTCGGGACAAGCAGTGAGGGAAACAAAATACGATCTGAAAGTATGTGACCATCTGAAGTGTGTCTGACACTTACCCTTGCACTTAGAAAACCATCATACCCTCTGGTAACTCTAACTGCGATCTTATGCCTGTTCCTCACTTCCCACCCATCGGAATAGCCAGTCATAGTGACAAAGGCATTTTAGATGATTAGCATATAAGCTGGTAGTCAGTAAGAGATGAGTCCTTAGAGTGGGCTTGTTACAAAGATAACAGCATGTATCCCAAGTTAAGAGCTAACTCAAGCCATACAGTGAGCAAAGCTTACAAAAATAAAAGCAAACATGAAAACAATACAGAGAGCTAAGATAAGAACCCTAACCTTCAGGAAACAAACTTCTTAGGCAGAATCCTCTACTTTATTTCACAATGGTTCTCTATCAGGAACTTAAAAATGCAAAATAACCAAGTTTCTTTAAACTCTGCATTACAAAGCCTAAAGCTCAACTGGTTTTTCCAAATACAGGGAGGCCCATGTGTCAGGTGATCACCGTATACCTAAACAAGTTCTTGTACTTCGCTTATAAGACCATGACAAGAAAACACTCTGGCACTCTGTTTGGGGACCACTCTTGGGTACTCACTAGGAGCGATTTTTTTCCACTTATTTCTAATAAATACTCTCTTAACTTCCTGATTTTGGTCCATGATTTTATTCTTTGACTGTATGAGACAACAAGGTCCATTTGAATGTTGATAGCTGTTTCAAAATTATCTCATTTTCCTATCAGCAGCATCTGTCTGAAGGAAAAAGATATATTATCAACAAACAGCCAGAAACTTTCTAAACTTTAATACACAGTAGTATTGAAATGTACCAGAGAAAGAACGGCACTCCACGAGTGCCTGTACTGTCATTTTCCTTTCCAAGTGCAAAGAGCTGTGTGCAGATAAAGCTCAGAAAAGGTAGGAGACTGATAGGAAAAAAAGTACTAAAGATGAAATATGTCTGTTGTGTTCACTCTATTGTTTTCCTTCTTCTTTGCAAATTTCCAAAAATCTTGTTAGCTAAGTTAACTAATAAATGGTCATCATTATTGTTGTTGTTTAAATTGCTTAAGTTATTTTGAGTTGAGTATTTGTCATTTTCTTTTTTTAAAAATTTTTATCTTTATTGGTACATTAAATATACACATCATGATTGTACTCCATAATGGGGATTTGTACCAGTATGAGACACAACTTAATTCTCATTTTTTCCCATAGCCCTACCCACCCTACCACCCCCCATATACATAAAATTTGTTTCCTTACATTTTTGTTACAACCTCAACATTGTCCCCCTTCACCCTATTTTACACTGAGCATTTTCTATTTCACAATATATAACATACAATGCTAGGACTCATTTACATCTTTATTTTCTCATACCAGAGAAAAGATGCGATATGTATCTATCTGTGCCCTATTTATTTCACTTATGAGGATATCCTCAAGGTATTTGTCATTTTCAATCGAAAGAATCCTGCTTCATTTAGAAAGTCAAACTAGAGTTTGTGTCCATGTTTTTAAAAGAAGGGAAGTGGTCTGTAAATAAAGCAACTGTTAGTGATCAAGATACAAAATTTCAAATGGGGAGAGATTGCCAATAGTAATACAATAGGCTTTGCAGGAATCTGTATCACTTTCAAAAGTATGTGCCCCGATTATGTCTTAATTGCTTTTTAATTACTTGGTGATAAAAGGCTGTGAAAGTCACTTATTGTACTCATTGAAGATATTCTGCAGTTCAGAAATTCCATACTTCCCTAATAGACAAAACACACACACTTAACCTAGTTAAATGTCAACCAGAATAAATATTTAGTTTTGAAAACGTATGATAATAAAATCTTAAATATTCTGGGTAAAAGAATGAGGTACCTAATAAAGAACTCTTAAAATACTTTCCAACAAAATATATTGTTTGAAAGCTTTATTTCTGAAAGGATATTCAAGCTTTGATATAAATTCAAATAATACATTGGTGCTTTACTAACTGATTTGTTACTTCATATCCAAGGACCTTTAGAAATTAGACAACTCATTCAATATTATAGCTCTTTAATCAGGGCATCTTTTCATATTTAATAATCTGCATTTGAGTCTTGCTAGTGACAAAACAAAATCATGAGTGCATTTTTCTGAACCAGTGCATAATTATTTCCATTCATCAGTTATTAAACTTTACAGCACTTACTGAAAGCAGAGCTATGAATAAAATTTTCCATTAGAATAGAAAACTCATCACAATGATCTGACACGTTGACTGTACAGTACTCTCAGGGCAAAAGGTTATGAAGCCAATTTGGAATGATTTAATCTGCTACATGAATGCAGACACATGATTCTCAACTCAAGAGATCATAGGGGGCCATAGGGACAAATTCTGGAAGTTTGTACTCCCCCCAAAATCTTTGAAGCCCTTAAGAGAAACAAGATAGACAGCTATTCATTTTACCAGTGAACTTCCTTTAACTCTACTCCACCAAGGGGCAAGATGTAATGTGAATCATTAAACCTGCATCACTCCCAACGAAGGAACTGAGGCCAGATTATCAGTATGAACCCAGCTGTAGGCCAAATTACAACATGCAAATTACAGCAGTATTCATGAGCCTGAGTCGTTTTAGCACGGGGGTGCATTGTGAACAACTGAAGCCATAATGGAAACATTAGTAAACTATATACAGAAAAGCCTCGGCAGGATTCAGCATGGCAGATCCCCTACCTTATTTAAGCATGTTATTAGGATGGATTCCACACATTAGGATTCACCACATTAAAATTTTCAGAGTCAACCCTAAAAGCAAAAGCTACAGTGATCATGTATCTGCTAGATTAAATGTAGCCATAAGAGGGTGTTCCAGAGGTAAGGGTGTAAGTCACACAAACAAGTTACAAGGCAACACAGAAAGCACAGGTGACACAGCAAAAATAGACAAATAGGTTTTGATCAAATGAAAAAGCTTCTGCACAGCAAAGGAAGCAGTCCACAGAGTAAAGTAATAACCTTTGCAATGCAAGACAGTCTTTGCAAACTATGCGTCTGAGAAGGACTTACTTAACAAACAGAATATATGAAAGGAATTCAACTCAGCAAGAACCCTAATCCAACTGTAAAGTGGACAGAAGATCTAACTAATCTAGCTAAGATTTCACACATGATGTGCACATAAGAAGCAGGCTCATGAAAAATAATATTTGATATCACTGACCATCAAGGAAATGAAAATGAAATAGAAACAATAAGATATCCCCTCATCCCAGTTAGAATAGCTATTAACCAAAAATCACAAAAGACAGATAAGAAATATTAGCAAAGATGTCGAGGAAAAGGATCCCAGACAAACTGCTAGCTAGATTAGGGTAACTAAATTCAGCCATTGTGGAAAACCACACAGAAGAAAATGAAAAATAGAACTGTTGTTGTGTAATCTACAATCTCTACTACTATGGTATATTAAATATGAGATATACAGTGAATGTTTAATTTTCTTAATTTTATTAGCATAAAAGACACATCATTATTAATTTCCCTTAAAACAGTGTCTCTCATTTGAGATACATTTATCCCATTATTCTTGCTACTTCCTGAAGCAGCTCTGGAATCTTCTTTCATGAGTGTCGTTGTTGTTGTGCTGTTGTTGTTGCCAAAAGTCATGGATCAATGCAAAACGTTTACTTTTCATGGTTATTGTGACTTTGGGGCAGAGTTCAAAGTTCTCAGTGAACAAGAGAATGAAGACACACTGGACTGTTTTTACCAGCCTGTCTTTTCACCAGATGGTACTGAGCAGCAGCACTCATCATATTTATCACACTTTCTAAGGACATGCAAGAATGCAGACTTCTAGAACTGCTGGAGAAGCTGCACGAACCATGAGATCAGTATGTTTCAATGCAGAGGAATGTGGAGGGGAATTAGTGACCATGTATCTTTTACTATAATACATTTTAACTTAAACCTTTACCACATATTTCACTTACTTGCTGTAAATTGTGAGGAAATGAAACCAATATGTTAAGGAAACACCTAAAAGCTCATATTGGCAGATGCACTATTCACAATAGCCAAGCAATATAAAGAACATAATTTTTTAGCCACAGATAAGAGGATGGTTTTTAAAAATGTGATACCTATACATAAAGAAGTTGCATTTAAAGGACAAAATCAACATCCAACTGGATGATATGAAGCTAAGTGAACAAGGAAGATACAGAAAGACAAGCACCACGATTTCATTCGTGTGGGATCTGTTAAGGCTGATCTCACAGAAGAGAGTAGAATGCAGAGAAAGAGTAAAGATGGATTACAAGATACTAAGTTACAGTTAGATAAGAGAGAGAATTTCTAGTAATTGGTTACACACCAAGATAACTACAGATGATAATAATGTACTGCATAAAATTTTTAAAGCTATAAACAAAAAGTTTTAAGTACTTTCAGCATATAAATGTAACAACTACTTGAGAAGATGAATATATTTACTCTTACTTGAATATTACACAGAATATAAATGTGTCAAAATATCACACAGTACCCAATAAATAAGAAAATTTATTTTTGTTTGAGACAGGGTCTCACTATGCTGTCCAATCCGATGTCAAATTCATGTGTGGAAGAGACTCTAGTTCTTCAGCCTCTCAAGTAGCACAAGAGCTTATTCCTTAGTACAATTGTTATCAGTAAAACGTTAAAAATTTAAAAAGTGCCAAGCAATAAGGAGACAGGAAGGTGGTCAGGGACTCTGTGTAGAGATGCCTTGAAGTCATGCTGGCAGCCAACAACAAGGAGGTACCACACGCAAATCGCCGGTGCAGTCCCAGGCTGAGTGGCGACTGCTCAACATGCCAGGCCCTCTGCTCATCCTCCGGAAGAATTCAGCTCTGTAACTCCAAGACATGGTTGCCATGGAGACCCTGCTCTTCAGGACTCTTCTCTCCATATTCAGGGGAGTGACCAAAGCAAGGCCAAATAACACAGAAACTATCTTGGCTTTTTTTTTTTTTCCTTGCCTTTGTTTTTCCTTTATTCACTTAAAGATGTTTCAGAAATTTGCCAAGTTTTATATCAGTGTAAGAGGACAGACAGCACTACTGGTTTGTGCTGGAGTACGAGTCACAGCTACAGAGGTAAGCAGGGAGGAGCAAAGATGGAGGCTGTCCGTTCCCAGCCGGACTCTTCCTTGGCTCACATACCCCTTAAAATACAAGAGATGCAGTAAGAAAATTGAACTCCGACTACAACCTACAGGTTTCCTCCATGTTCTCTCCAGGAGAATACAAGATGAAAATGTTTTCCTTCTAAAAATGAGACAGTAACTCTCTATTCTGAGTAAGGGTGATTTTTTTAAAAAAGAAACTTAGAAAATCATCTCAAAACATTCTGTGGAGAATTCTTTGTGATATGTGAAATTATATGGGTAGTTCTACTGATATATGAATATAAACTGAATTATCTAGATGCTTATCCATGCCTTCCATAGAGAAGTTTAGTCATGATTTTCTCTGCACAACAAAATTAGGGGTAAGTTTAATATTCATCTCCATATTTTTTTAGTTTTTCTCCCTAAAATTTTAAATAACTGGCAAGATTTATAATAAAAATGTGTACTTGGATTGAAAAAATACATAGTTAATAAACATTCTACAATAAACCTTGCTAAACACACATACAGCAATAACCTTAGGGTCAATCAGAAGTAGATCTAAATTTCTGCTCTGTCATAGACTAACTAGGGGAGACTAAGGTGGTTAAATTATGCCCTTGATGAGTCTCTCAACATTGATCATTCGACCCAGCGGCACTGATGCGTCAGTGTAAAGACGAGAAAGGGCTGAAGGCAGTTATGCGTGGGGCAGTTTAGAAAACATCATATACTAGGTTGAAGGTAACCTGAATGTTAATAAAGATAACACACTTTTTAGATGACCTTAAATAGCAAACAGTAAAATACCCTCCAAATGCTCACGCACGTAGGCGATTTGGTCATGGAGGTGCGACACTTGTTGTTGGATTCATCTACTGATGAGTTTAGCACTTGCGGGTGCTGTGCAGCGCGGGAGCCTGGCAGAAGTCCCCGGGGGCGTAGCCAGGCAGCGTGTAGGCCCCTCTCAAACTCTTCCTGCTGGTGAGTGGGTTGCATGGCTGCCAAGAGATGAACGGATCTCCTCCATCCGTCCCATGTTTGCCTTGGAGACAGACAACCAAGGCCTGAAATTATGAGGCAGAATATACTTCTCCTCCGTTAAACTGTTGGTGTCAGGTATTTTGTCCTAGCTCGGGGAAGGGGACTATGACATTATCACTGTACTGGTTGGCATTGCAAATGTCTGGATGATAAACAAGACGTGTACTGAAATGATTGCTGTTATGGGCTAAACTATGAGTTCCTAAAATTCATATGTTGAATTCCTAACCTCAAGAGTATTAGAATGTGTCTTTATTTAAAGATGGAGTTTTTATAGAAGTTGCCAATTGAAATCAAAATCACAAGGGTGGGACCTAATTCATTATGATTTATATGCTTATTTTGAAAGAGGGAGCTGGTCAGATTCAATGCAGAGAAATGGACAGATGGAAGCTTATGTGAAGCCACACAGAGAGAAGCTGTTTACCCAGAAGCCTAGAGGGCAGCTTGGTACAGATATTTCCCTTACGTGTCTGAGGAGGAGCCAGTTTTGGATGTTAAGGTTCCACAAATAGGAGACACATTGTTTTTCTCTTGTTCAAGCCATTCAGCTCCACATACATTGTTACCGCAGCCTTAGCTAAATAACACTTTATTTTTCTACATCTATATTTCTGTCTGAGTACTCTTCCTTTGTTCTTATCTTAATAAAAAGCAGCATTCATAAATGGAAGGAGTCTTGGCATGAAACAAGGAAAGTTTTTAAAAATTACATAATAGCATTTAAAAATATTATTTCATGCAGTTCTCCCAGGTGGAATATCTGAGTAAACTTTTCATTTGCTTTCAAAACTAGAAAATGAAGTTTTACATTTCATAAACACAAATTATTTGTTTGGATGACTCATTTTTTCCATGCATTAAGAATAAAGAATAATTTAAAGGGTAAAAGAAAGGATATTTAAACGTCTTCCTTCTCCTGCTGTGTATTCACTTAGGTGTGCTTTACAGTGCCGGCACCCAAAACAGTCTACAAGGAAGTTTATTTTTACAAATCACTGAATTCCAGTACATAGTTTTAATGAAACTAGAAGCATGCTGGTCAAGGCTGAAACCCTGAAAGCTAATGACCAAGGCAACAGTGAGGCTTCTGGAGGAATAACAGGAGTCAGGGCTAGAGGGACTGTGACTCCGTTAAATGCATGTTCTGAAAACCACAGCCAGGAATAGGAGCACTCCACCTGGTGGGGGTGGGACTGTGCATGGCCCACCAGCGGGGGAGATGAGGAAAAGGTGCTCCCCATGAGTGGAGCTCCCCTGAAGAGCATGAGCAGTTCTACCCTGATTTGCGAAAGAGAGGAAAACCAGCTCACTTGATATTTGTATCAATTTTTTAAAATCACTGAAACAGTCACAACAAGGAAGGATCGCTGTGAGGTGAAAATACAGAATCAAGTGAAAGGTGATGCTCAGTAGATGTGATCTTAACAGATTTCTGGATCCAAACTCAGAAAAATGAAAAGCTATCTGTTAGCCAGATTCTACCTCTGTGATTGTCAAATGAAACAGACACCGGTGAAACCACATTAGTCAGAGGGAAAAAAATGAGAAAGCAAAGAAATAGGACTAAACAACGCTAATAACTGGAAGTACAGAAAAACCAAAGATATATATGTAGATTAAAATCACTGAAGAAGAAAACAAAAATGTATTAAAGTACTTAGTCACAATTTAGAAAAAATTCCACAACTTCCCAAAACTGAAGAAGCATATTATATATGTAGGAGTATTGATCTAGAATATATCATGATATATTGCTAAAATATTAAATGCTCTAAACAAAGAAGGAATCTTTTGGGCCTACAAGAAAAATGACCTGATCCTTACTAAGAGAAATTAAATGAGCTTTGAACCAGCTTTGTAGTGAAAAATTTCAACGCCAGAAAGCAAAATAAAGTAGTAAACACTGAAACAGGAGTAAAGCAGTAAATAATCAAATGGTAGTCAAGGTAGAGAATCACGACCCAAGCTGTTCTTCAAATACAAAAATTATGGGGAGAGGGGCTGGAGATTTAGTTCAGTGGTTCCAGTGTCTGCCTTGCAAGCACAAGGGGCAGTATTTGATCCCCAGTAACCTCATACAAAAATGCAGGGTGTGGAGACTCACGCCCAGCAGCAATCAGTACCACATACCACAGTGCCAGGTGTGATGGCTCATGCCTGTAATCCCAGAATTTTAGAGGCAGAGGCAGGAAGATTGCTGAGTGTGAGGCTGAATTCAGGACCAGCCTGAACTACAAAGCAAGACCCTGTCTCAAAAAACTAAAAAAAAAAAGTTATGGAGAGATTGTGTGAGTGTGCACAGATTCAAGGAATATTGTCCCTGTGAGCTGTTGCTCATCCACTGATAGTTCACAGCCCTGTGACCAAGGAGGTGAGACCCATTGGAAGATGCTGGTCCCTGGGAGAGTGTCTTCCAGACATGTATCATGTTCCCAGGGCTCTTTTCTCTCAGCTCTTTCCACCTCTCTGCTTCTCAGTTGCCATTAAGAGGAGTCACTTCCCTGTACCATGGTCTTGGAGCATTGCCACAGACCATGGCATCAAAGATTGTCCACATGAAGACAGACTCAAAACCTCTGAAATTATGAGTCAAAATAAACTGTTCATCCTATAAATTGTTCATGTAGTGTAACAGTGATGAGAAGGTAACATAACCAGTTATTAAAACAAATAGGGTTTTAGACTAGATAAAAAAATGTTACAGATCTTGAACTCTGTTACATAAGGATGCAGTAAATTCACAGCCACAGCAGACCATAGAATGTGTTTACCAGGGACTGGAAGGTAAAAGGGGAGAAAAGAAAGAAAATAAGCAGAAATAAATGAAAGAGTAAATATATTAAGTGAAAATAAATAAAACTAATGCATAAGCACATCTTTTAAAAAATATTTATAATATAGGTCAATCTTGGAAGTTCAGAGATGGTAATGCCTGCCTGTAACCTCAGTACTCAGAAGGCTGAGGCAGGAAGCTCTAAGTTAAAGAACAGCCTGGGATATAGAGAGAGCTCAAGACCAGCCTGTACTACATAGCAAGGTATCTATCTGCAAACTAAACAAAACAAAAAAATTGAATAAAGAAAAATACAAGAAGCAAAACCTAAAATAATAAAATGAAATGAGATTGAAAGCAGTGTCCTGAAGGGATATTTGTACACACATTTGTAGCTCTCCACAACAGCTGAAAGGTAAAGGAAAGCCAGCTGGCAATGAGTAAATGGCTAAAGGAAACAAGTTATGCACACAAGGGAATATTACTTAGCCTTAAAATAAGGGATATTCAGACATATTATGACATGGGTCAAGCTTCAAGACCTTACTCAAAGTGTAATAAACCAGATACAAAAAATATTATACAATCCTACTAACATTAAGGTGCAGAAAAAGAGAAGTATAAACCAATAACTTCCATGAATATACATGTAAAACTCCTCAACAGAATGGGAAATAGAATGCCCCAAATCATCAAAAAGGTCATCTATCATGAAATTCATCTGAGGGATGCAAAAATGGTTCAATGTATGCAAATCAATAAACAATAACATCGCACAAAGGAAGCAAAGACAAAAATCACATGACGATCTCAACAGGCATGGGAAAAGCCTTTGACAAAGATCCAGTATTCATCCAAGATAAAAATTACTGAAGAAAATAGGTACACAAAGACTTTACCTCATCTGATAAAAGTCATTCATGACAAACATACTGTGAGTATCATATTAAATTCAGAAAAACTGAAAACTTTCCTTTCAATATTAGGAATAAGACAAAGATATCCACTATTA
>PVIR01042147.1:0-12379 GCA_004026965.1 Petromus typicus | reverse complement strand
TGTGTGTCCAAAGCATGGGGAATCTCTTGAAGGGGCTCACTGGCAAAATGTCTTTTACTCTAATTTTTAAAAATGAAGTAGTCACATACCATGCTATTACCGCGTGTCAGAGGAGGCTGTGTAGTGTGGGTACAGGGCTGCTGGGCCCCAGATTGGAACCTTGTGCTGCGACCACTGCGTTACAGGCAGCCTTTCCTTGAAAGCCTAGCATCATGCTGAGAGGACTCTGGGAGAGCCAGGGACAGTGGCGATGCTGCTGAGGCCATGTGTTCCCCAGCCAGACTGTTGTCCAGTGGGGATAAGAGGATCAACTGGGAAAAGTCAGAACACTTGTTTTCATGGCCACAGTTGAGACCCAGGAGCCAACAAGAGAAAAATTTGGTGACTGGCTTGTCTCACCTCCTGTGACGTCCTCGAGGTTCCTCTGTGTGGCGTCATCTGTCAGAATTGTTCTCCTCTTTAAGGCTAATATTCCATCATACGCATAAGCCATGTATTGCTTATCCACCCATTCATTGCTGAGCACTTGGGTTGCCCTGCTCCTGACAGTTTTATCAGCTGTTTGAGAACCAAGATAGGGTACTTCTGGAGAGCTGCCTTGTAGATGAATTTTGCTGTCTGCATGTGGAAAGAGCTGGTATGATAAAGGACAGCTGCAGTAACCTAGGAGATCTGTGTGGAGGACCTGGCACAGGTCCACGTGAAAGTTCCAGCCAGGGCTGGGATGTGGTCGGTGGCAGAGGGCTTGCTCAGCCAGCTCAAGGTCCTGGTAGTACAATTCCCAGGACTGAAAAGGTAGAAAAGTTCCAACTCAAAGAGCCTAGGAAGATATGGAGATTGGGTAAATGAGTTTTGTGCATTCTTGTCTTCCCTGATCACAGACTCATCATGCTCACTGGTTCAGCATAAGTTAATTTCAGCAGCCATTAAAAAAATAGAATGAGGGCCGGGGATTTAGCTCAGTAGTTCTGGCACCTGCCTTGCACGTGCAAGGTCCCAAGTTTGATCCTGGTAACCACATACAACAATATTAGGTGTGACTCATGCCCACCAGCAATTAGCACCACAAACCACAATGCTGAGCATGGTGACCCACGCCTGTCATCCTTGCACTTGGAAGGCTGAAGCAGAAGGATTGCTGTGAGTTCGAGGCTTGCTTGAGTTACATGGTGAGCTCAGGGCCAGCCTGAACTACAAAGTGAGACTCTCTCTCAAAAACAAAACAAAACAAAACAAAAAGTAGAATTAGTTGGAAGCCCTGTAGAAAATAAGAGGATGTGAAATCTCTCAGAGCCTTCACTGTATTAAGCTAAAGGAACTCAAATAGGAGATACACCCTATGGTGTTTATGTACATTGTTCAGTAGCCAAGCATGTTTATGGAGACAATTTTCAGGGAAGGAAAGTATCATACAGAAAACCAATGGGAAAGTTCAGAACCACAGCGTATTTTTTCATGGACACCAGGTGATTGATGTGCAAGACAATTCATCTGCAGTCTTTTATGTTATTTCTATTTGGACCTTTGATCCTATATGGCCTCTGCCTTTTCTAATTTCTCCTACTTCATAGTGTTTTTTTGTCTCTCTATGGTTTTGATGAGCTCCTGTATCTACTTTGTGTTCATGTTTTATACTAGTGGTGACTTCATTAAGTTTTCAAAATATACTTTGTATTAATGCATGTTGATTTTGCAAAATGCTGTGTTCACTGTGATGTTTTCATCATGGATACATTCTGACCATACTCATCCTTCCTGTTGTAGTTTGTGTCTAGACATCCCCCAGAGTCTCACGTGGTCAGAATAGGGTTTTTTCCAAAGGTGACTGGATTTAGAGTGTGTGATACTGGGATTAATTCATGGTACAATGCTGGGCTCAGGGCACCTAGCATTTAAAAGTATGAGTGCTATTTCCCTACTTAGGCTGGATAAAATAAAAGGGGCAGAAAGATGCCATTAAGGTCCCTTATTGTTTTGATTTTACTGTCATCTGCTGGCCATGAACTTCTCCTCCGCCATGCCTCCCTGCCTTGGTGCCAGCTGGTTATGGACCGAAACCTCTATAAACTACGAACTAAACAAATCTTTCCCTCTTTAACTTTGGAAATCACGTATTTTGCCCCAGCAATAAGAGAAGAGTAAGTAAGACACCCCCCTTATGCTTCCCTCCCCTCATTTCTTCCTCTCTTCTAACAGTCATCTGTCTTCTACTTTCATATCATTTTTTGGTGTCTTTAAGTCTAGATGTCTTTTGGTGAAGTTTTGGGGATCTTCTGTATAGAGTATCATGTCCTCTGCAAATAATGACATTTTAACTTCTTTTCCTCTGCTGACCCCTTTTCTTTTCTTGTCCGATTGCCGTTGCTAAGTATCTAGAACTGTACAGAACAGGAGTGGTGACAGTGAATATTCTTGTCTTGTTCCTGATTTTAGTGTGAAAGTTTTCAGTTTCTGATCATTTAGTATGATGTTGGCTGCTGGCTTTTCATATATGGCTTATATCTATTTCAGATAAAGATTATCATTCCCAATTTTCTGTAGGTTTTTTATTTTTTCATGAATAGGTATTAGATCTTGTCAAAAAAATTTTTTTTTGGAGACAGGGTCTCGCTTTGTAGTTCAGGTTGGCCCTGAGCTCACTATGTAGCCCAGGTTAGCCTTGAACTCACAGCAATCCTCTTGCCTCTGCCTCCCTCGTGCTGGAATTACAGATGCAAGACACCACGCCCTGCACTGGTATGTGGTTCTGATTGCTGGTGGGTGTGAGTCTCCACACCCAACACTGTTGTATGTGGTTAGCAGGATCAAACTGGCCCTTGCATTTGGAGGACCGGCACCAGAACCACTGAACTAAATCCCCAGCCCTATGTTTTCTTTTTAAAAAATTTAATCAATTTTATTGGTACACTTTATATACACATCATGGTCACAATTGACATTGAAAATTTGTACCGGTATATGACATGATTTAATTCTCATTTTTTCCCCATGCCCTTGCCCACCCTACAACCTCTGCCCTATACATACATTAGTTGTTTCCTTTTTTTAACCATCACATTTCCCCCCTTACTTCTATCTCCCTTTACCATTTGAATATTTTCTATTTCACAGTATCTATCATACACTCTAGAACTCATTTAAATCTTCAATTTCTCATACCAGAGAAAAGATAGGGTTTTTATTTTTATGTTTTTTAATTCTTTTGAGACAGAGTCTCACTTTGTAGTTCAGGCTGGTCCTGAGCTCAGCCTTGAACTCAGCAATCCTCCTGCTTGTGCCTCTCGAGAGCTGGGATTACAGGTGTGAGCCACCACACCCGACATGTTGTATGCGGTTACTGGGGATCAAGCCTGGGCCCTCGTGCTTGCAAGGCAGGTGCTGGAACTGCTGAGCTAAATCCCTGGCCCAAGATACGGTATTTACACATCTGTGACCTATTTATTTCACTTATGTGTATGTCCTCAAGGTATATCCATTTGAGTATAAATGACTCAAACTTATCATTTTTTGTGGCAGAGTAATACTCCACTCTATAAAAGAATAGACCATGTTTTCTTTATCTATTCCTTCACTGATGGATACCTAGGTTGGTTCTGTATTCTGGCTTTGTGAACCATGCTACAGTAAACATGGATATAGAGGTGTCCTTATTATGTGCTGGGTTGTTTCACATATATACCAATGAGTGGCCTAACTGGGTCAAACAGTGGTTCTATTGTGTTGTGGTTAGGGCTCTCTAGAAGAATAGAATAAATAAAATGTATTATAATTATGCTAGGGGATTTATTAAGTAAACTAACAGGGTTGGAGGTGAGAGAGTACATTGGTGGCTGGAAGGGTCTGAGGTGGGCAAATCCACAATGTTCTGGGGAGCCGGAGGATATGGTGGCTGCTCAGGACAAGAAGATGGAGGCCAAGGAGCAAGAGGATCAAGGGTAGAGTCCAAGGTCAGAGGCCTGGATGCTCACCAGGTCTGCACCGGAGGCTTGGGAACTGGAGGCTGATGTCTCAAGGCCATGGTGAAGACAAACTCTTCCAAAATGGTGCCACTTCCCTCTCCTTTCCCTTTTATCCCATCCAGGCAGAGTGGTTGGCACCACTCAGAGCCAGGATGAGGCTTCTTCTTTCAGTTTTATCAGTCCTGCACCTCAGTCATCCATAGATGCACCAGAATCATGCTGTAAAAATCTGCTAAGAATTTTTTTTAACCCATCAAGTTGACAGATTATGATTAATGGTCCCAATCGATTCCCTTTCAACTTGACAACCAGGAACATCTCCTTCAACCATACTTAACCTTCAACGACAATAGTAGACTCATGCTTATGCCTAACATGGTGCAAGTATCTTGCATACACATGTAAACAGAGATTCCTTCCCCAGAATGGAAGGCAAAGTTTTTCTCTGGGTGATTATTACAGCTTTTGTGTAAGTGTCCCCTAAAGTCTCACGCACTTACAGGAGGGGGTTGTTCTGGAATTGATTCATGGTGGGGCTAGGCTCAAGGGCACTATGATTAAGAGTGTGAGTGCTTCGCACCCTAAGGAGCCTGAGCAAGATAAAAGGGGCAGGAAGACACTATTAAGGGCCCCTCCCTTGTTGCTTTTGCTGTTTCCTACTGCCATGAACCATTGCCTCTCTTCCATGTGCCTTGGCGCGATCTGATGGTGGACTGAAATCTACAAACTGAGCTAAATAAAACTTTCCCACTTTATAATTGGGTGTCAGGTATTTTATTTCAGCAATGAGAGAAAAGTAACTAAGACAGTGATGACTACAGTTCTCTTGATACCTTGAACATTATAATATAGGTTTAATTATACTTAAGTATCCATATTAAGTCAATCAATATAATGTATAATGAAAGAAAACAAATATGTCTGCTTAAAATATATGTATATATGCACAAGGATATTAACAAAATAAGATAGAAATATTCTTTTTTTTGGATACCGGTTCAGTTTTGTAGTTCAGGCTGGTCCTGAGCTCACTATGTAGCCCAGGCAAACCTTGAACTCACAGCAATCCTGCCTCTCAAGTGCTGGGATTACGGGCATGAGTCACCATGCCCAGCATTGTGGTATGTGGTTACCGAGAATGGAACTCAGGACCTTGTGCTTCCAAGGCAGGCACCAGAACTACTGAGCTAAATCCCTGACCCTATTCTTTTTTTTTCTTTTGTACTGAGAATCGAATTCATAATGTTGGGCTCACAGGTCATGCACTGGAAACAATGAGTTACATCCCCAGCAGAAAGCAATATTCATGACAATTAAAGCTTAGTTTCTCGAAGTGGTCATAGAGTCATAGCTGGTGGAAGGCTGAAGAACTGTTTTTTTCTATTGCTTATTCTGTATTACCTCGTCCTTCAGCAAGCCCCTCAGCAGATCTTTCCTGGAAGTAACAACCCCTATTGTCATTCTTGAAGTTTCTGGGCCATTTGCCATCCTGCCCAGTTTGGGCTGTTGTAATTTCCCCATCAACCTTAATAATGATCAGAGATGCTTTAAGGGCTCCCCTGCACTCCAGACGCGCCCTCCCTCCCCTCCTTGTGGGGTAGTAGTCCACTTTACTGTGGATAGTCTGATCAATCACCCTTATCAACATCTCAACTTCATTTTTAACTTCTTGCCTCAGAGGCATTAGGAAGCCAAAATGGACAGGGGAAGTCTCAATGGAATCAATTTTTGTGCTTCTTGGCATAAGTCTTTCTTTCTCTGGAATGAAGATTTCTAGGCCAGTGGAGTATAAGGTTGTGGGAAGAGGAAGCAAACATTTTGCAAATGGGTCACCAGGGTTAATTGTGAGTGCCACCATTCTCACTTGCACCTTTAGCTTCCTGCACCCCTGAATCCTGGCTAAAGGAGACACGGTACCATAGAGTGGATGCTGAATCAAAGCATATACAGCCTGTCAGAGAGTCAGGCTGGTTGGCACTGTAACTGCATCTTCTCAAGACTATTCCATTCTTTCATGAATCTGCTGGTTCTAGATGGTGGGAACATAAGGAGACCCAGGAGTTCCATGAGCTCATTGCCACAGTTCTTTGAGTTATTTGGCTGTGAAATGGATTCTTTGTGTAGCAGCAATGCTGGTAGAACACCATGATGGTGGAGGAGGCATTCTGTGAGTCCACAGGTGGTAGTTTGGGAAGAAGCATCACATGCTTGGAAGGCAAACCATATCTAGAATGAGTGTTTATTCATATAGGGGCAAAACACTGCCCTTTCCATGACGGAAGTGGTCCAGTATAATCAATCTTCCCACCAGGATGCTGGCTGATCACCCCGGGTAATAATTTCCCTCCTCATAGGGACATCACACTTTTCCATACCAATTTTCTATATAGCTATGTGTTATTGGAACTCAGTACTCAACACCCACAATTTAAGTGAAGACAAGTTTATTTACTCACGTTTTAGTCCATGGTTCTCAGGAAGTCTTTGCCTGTGCTGCTGGGGCTTCCAGTGATCACCTGGGTTTTCTTCTAGCAATTTCAAAATTTCAGGTTGTACTTAGGTCTTGATCTATCTTGAATTGATGTTTATACAGCATGAGAGGCTAGGATCTAGTTTTAGTCTCCTATACATGAATATCTAGTTTTCCTAGAACCATTTGTGAATGAGGCTGCCTTTTCTTCAACTTAGTTTTTGGTTCTGTTGTCAGGAATCAGAGGGCTGTAGTTACGTGGGCACGTTTCTGTGTTCTCTGTTCTAGTCTATTGGTCTGCATGTCTGTTTTGCTAGTTTCATGCTCATTTTAACAGTATTAATTCTGCCAGTCCATGAACAAGGGGTTCTTTCCATCTTTTGGTTCCTTCTTTAATTTCTTCTTTTAGGGTTGCAATTTTCACTGTAGAAGGTCTTTCATCTGTTTGGTTAAGTTGATTCCTAGGCATTTTACTTTTTGAAGTGATTGTAAATGGAGTTATTTATCTGATTTCATTCTCAGCTAGTTCATTATTGGTGTATAGAAAAACAATCCAGTGTTAAGACACTGACTTTGTATCTTGCTCCTTTGCTGAATTTGTGCATCAGTTCTAAAAGTCTCTGGGCAGAGTGTTTAAGGTCTTTTAAGTATAAGATCATATCATGAGCAAATAAGAATAACTTGACCTTTCCCTCTTCTATTTGTATTCCTTTTATTTCTTTCTCTTGACTAATTGTTCTGGACAATATCTCAAGTATTATAATGAATAGGAATAGAGAGGACATCCTTGTCTTGCTTTTGATTTTAGACAAAATCATTTCAGATTCCCCCAGTCAGCATGATGTTGGTTATGCATTTGTGATATATAAGCCTTGGTCATATTGAGGTACAGTTCTTCGCTTCCTAAATTCTTCACAGCTTTCTATCATGGGAGGATGTTACATTTTGTCAAAAGCCTCTTTCTTATCAACTGAGATGATCATGTGATTCTTATCACTGACTCTGTGTGGTATTTTGTGTTTGTTGATTTGGGTACGTTGACTCACTCGTGTTGGTGGAATGAAACCCACATGATCTTTTTAATGGATTCATGAGCTTAGTTTACAGATATTTTATTAAGAAGTTCTGCATCATGTTCATCAAAGATACTGTTTGATAGTATTTCCATCACTGTTATATTTCTATCTGGTTTTGGTATCAGTGAATATTTGGTTTGTGGAATGAGTTTGGAAACATTTCCTTCTCTAATTCATGAATTAACTCGAGGCATACTGGTGTTAGTTATTTTTAAAGGTCTGGTAAAATTTAGCAGCGAATCTTGTGGGTCCTGGGCTTTTCTTTGTTGTGAGACTTTTTATTACTGCTTCAATCTCATTGCTTGTTATCGATCTGTTTAGGTTTTACATATCCTCTTGGTTCAAGTTGGGTAGATCACATGTGCCTAGAAGTTTATACCTTTCTTCTAGATTCTCCAATTTACTAGAATATAAGTTTCAAGTAGTCCTCATAGTCCTCTGGATTTCAGTGGTGTTTGTCCCTTTTATATTTCTGATTTTATTGATTTGAGATCTCTCTCTCTCTCTTCTCTTTCTGTTTCTGTCTGTCTCTCTCTCTCTCTGGTACTTTGGATAAGACCTCATCAATCTTGGTTCTCTCTCAAGGCACCAACTCTTTTTTTTGTTGTTGAGACAAGATCTCGCTTTGTAGTTCAGGCTGGCCCTGAGCTCAGCCTTGAATTCACAGCAGTCCTCCTGCCTCTACCTCATGAGTGCTGGGATTACAGATGTGAGCCACCACACCCGGCATCCTGGTATGTGGTACCAGGGATTGATCCCAGGACCTTGTGCTTACAAGGCAGATGCAGGGATAACTAAGCTAAATCCCCGGCCCTACTGACTCTTTCTTTTATTGATCCTGTGTATAGTTCTTTTTGCCTCCATTTCATTAATTTTAGCTTTGTGCTTTCTTTCCTCCTTTTGGACTTGGTTTCAGTTTGTTTTTGTCTTTCTAAGACTATGAGATTCATCATTAGGTTATTTACATAAGAATTCTGATGTTTTGATGTAGGTGCTGTAAACTTTCCTTTTAGCACTGACTACATTTATCCCAGAGATTCTGGTATGTTGTATTTCCATTTCCATTTGATTTTAGAAATTCAAACATTTCTCTCTTGATTTCTCCTTTAAGCTCTGCTAATTTATAAAGTTCAGAATTCAACTTTATACACATTGGATACTCAGTTATTTTGGATGATGCATTTCTGCACGAGCCGGTTTTCACTGACTAGTTCTTTAATCGTGGGTTGATTGCGGAGAGCCAGTGTCACACCTGAGACCCGCCGTCCCTCTCTTGTGTTGACTTATCCCCACCAGACTGTGTGTAGTACAGATCACTGAGCAGAGCCTTTCACCAGGTGATGTCACCTTATGCTCTCTCTTTGTCTCTGTCTCATTCTCTCTAAATCTCAGCCACTATTTTCTAGACCCAGATTGGGTACCAGAAGGGAAATGCATTTTTTCACCAGAAAAGACTCTAGTCTTCTGTTAAGGGGCGTGGTTCTGGCTGGGACCCGTCCACCCCGCCAGCTCTCGGGGGCCCCTGCAACCCAGGGAATCTCTTTGTTCTCCCTTCCATCCCATTCCCTCTGCTGCTTCACCTGCTCTTTGGTTTGGCATTTCAGTTCAATCTTTGTTTGATCAAGGTGAAGTCTGATTATCTTATTACTTCTGGGAGGTTTCAGCCGGAAGGGGAGAACACCAAGTTAATGGAACTCTCCTCAAAAGGCTTGTTGATATTTTACATTTTGTAACCATTTGCTTCTCACCAGTATCATTTGATGCATAGATTTGATTTGATGTAGGTGATGATACTCATACCTAAGTCTTTAAAAAACATGAATTTCAAGGAAAAAAAATCTTTTTTAGTTGTTCATGGAGGTTAAATGTGAACGATACTGTCACACCTCAGCAGACAGTGAAGTTTTATTGCTGCATAGCGTGTTGCTATTTTTACACTCTTGCAAACTGGCTTCTTTGTTGGAAAGCTCAGGAACTAGCTGGAATTGATTTACTTGGAAAGAGCTTGTTAAAAGGATATTGGAGCCTCAGAGATGTAAAGGATCTGCAGGGTCTTTTTTTAGGGTTAATCCCTGGAGATCTCTCCTCAGGATCTTGCTGTGGGCCAGGCTTCTGGCCGCCATCAGTACCCTCACTGTGGCCCTTGGAGACTGGATCTTTCACTTTTTTTGTCCAAGAGAGGCTACTGAGCAACTTCCCAGGGTCCTTAGTTGCTACAAATGCAATGGAGGAGGCTCTGCCTGTTGTCAAAACCCAAAGGTAACACAGTTTCGTTGCATAGGAGAAAACAATACATTTGTTAAGCAGCAAGACAGAGACAAATAGACAAACCACCTTCCACTGCAATACCCCCTTTTGACTGCCCACATCAGCCTGCACTTCCTTCCCAAACTTCCGCAAATTTAGATACATATTAGATTTTTGGGGTATGGGGGAGATACAACATCACTCTTATCACTGGACCTGCTTCCCCTTTAAAAGAGGCGATCCCCACAATGGCTAATAGATAGAAGTCCTGTCCAAGCAACCTCTCCTTCAGAAAAGCTCGTTCCTTCTCTGGTGAAATTTCTTCAAACACAGAAAAAGTTTCTGATCCCAGGTATCCAAGGAAAACTGAAGAGTCATAAAGCTAGCTCTGATTGCCATTCTAAAGGCTGAGCTTCGTTTGGGTCTTTCTGACTTCTTGGTACATTTTTCTCTTGAAAGTTTTCTTTCAAAGAGTTTTTATTAATGTAAACAAAGTGATGAAGGAATAAGCTGTTCCTTGGCTAAGAGGAATCTCAATCCCCACTTGTATCTGATCAAATCAGCGACATTGTCTTTACTATAATTGTTTTGTTCCACAGAAACCACCACTTGACTTTCCCTAGATAGTGGTTGGTGCTGTAAGAATAAGACAAAACAGGGCCGGGGAGTTAGCTCAGTGGTTCCAGTGCCTGTCTTGCAAGCGCAAGGGCCTGGATTCAATTCCCCAGTAAACACATACAATGCTGGGTGTGGAGACTCATGCCTAGCAGCAATAAGCACCACATACCACAATGCGGGATGTGGTGGCTCACGCCTGTAATCCCAGCACTCGGGAGGCAGAGGCAGGGCTAGCCGGAACTACAAAGTGAGACTCTGTCTCAAAAAAAAAAATAAAAAAGAAAGAAAGAAAAGAAAAGAATAAGACAAAACAGGCCGGGTATTGTTAAAGAATTCAGCGGTGGAAAGCAATCGAGATGCGATTTCCGGCGAGGGAGCTGTCCAAAGTATCAGAGCAGCCCGTTCTTGAGATTTAACGTATGCTTTGTACCCTTGAATCTTCACTCCAAGCTATAAACTCCTTCCTCATGGCCATCTCTCTTCTCCAGTAATAATTTCTGGAGATAGTAGATACAGTTCTTGGGATCTGGCCGTCCCTTCAGCTCCCTCATCCTGCCCAAGTGGAACACCGTCACAACTGGTGCTGAGTTGGTCCTCCTCTGTTGACACTCGAGTGGCCCAGTGTCCCGAGTCCCTGCTGTGGACCTCACTGCCATCTCCCTGTCAACTCCTGTCTTTCTCCCTTAGGCCCTGTGTTGGGTTTGTCACCACTCACCTCTGGTCCCATGCCTGGCTCTCTAGAAGGACCGGGACAACTTGAATACGTGGGACTTACTGGCTTTTCTGTTCTAAGAACCTTGTTGAGGTCCTAATGACCTGGTGGGGTAGCATCCCCACTCATAGCACTGAAAGTGCAAATGTGCTGAAACTGGTCATAATCCTTGAGTTAGGGAAGCGCCAAACTTATCAAAGGCCAGCAAGAATTTGGGTGAAATTTCAGAGCTGATTCAGGTAAAAGTGCTGCTGTTTTCCTGCAAGGTGGCTCTTTCCTAGCTGCATTTCCTTGCATCCCTCTGGGAGCAGGAGCTGCATTTTGTTGTACAGAACTGATAGCTGTGCAAGGTGATAGTGAGGACTGAGATTGTTTGGACCTGTGAGCGGTGCCATCTGCAAGCCTGTCTCCAGACAAGGGCTACTCGGTCACTACAGCAGGCCATGCAGGTTGAATTCCCTTTCATTTCTCACATCTAGTTGTTGTCTGTTACCCAAAGGCTGACATGAAGGCAATCATGGGTTTGAGATACTTCTCGGTTCTGCTAAAGAGATTCTATGTGGGTTTTTAAAATAAAAAATAAAATTAAACAACGAACAGCCGGGGCTCTACAGTATGCCTCCATTTTGGTTAAAAACTGAACACATGTATGGACAAAACTACTAGAAGGACATATACTAAGATGTCACCCATAGTTATCCCTTAGTGGTAGGATATAGCTGCCCTTTCTTCTCTTTTCATCTGTTTTTCAAATGCTCAGTCTATTGTAAACAATTACCCTTTCTTGAATAAGAAGAAAAAGACAATAAAGGTCATTAAAAAAGTCTGGATATCTGAAAGCACAGACCTACACAACCACTAAATTCAGGGAGAATTTCTTCACTTTATGAAAGAAAATTTTAGGTTTCAAAGGGGTTCACAGTCAGATGAATAACAGAGGCACTTGATAACTCTTTGCTGAATCAATTAATGAGTGAATTCACTCTGGGATTTCTGTGCATAGCAGGCTCCCTGGTGCATTTGAAATGAAATCAATTTACAAAACCACAATTTGCACCTGTCCCCTGAACCTAACCACTGTGTAAATTAGAAGATCCGCCATGAGCAGTTCTCGCACTGCTGCCAACAGCACTCACGGCCCTTTGCCTCAGGCCCTGGCCCCTGCCTCAGTTTCCTTAACTGGAAAGGGGGAATAAGAGTTGCCTGCTATCGTGGTACTGTAATGCTTGTGCAATAGTTTAGGAAACATATACTTTTGGCAAAGAGGAAGAATGAAAGGTTTAAGAATCTTGTGAAC
>PVIR01042146.1:0-12346 GCA_004026965.1 Petromus typicus | reverse complement strand
GGTTCTTCTACAGAATGGAGTATTACTCTGCCATAAAAAATGATAAGTTTGAATCATTTCTACTTAAATGGACATACCTTGAGGATATCCTCATAAGTGAAATAAATAGGGCACAGATAGGTACATATCGCATCTTTTCTCTGGTATGAGAAAATAAAGATGTAAATGAGTCCTAGAATTGTATGTTATATATTGTGAATTAGAAAATGCTCAATGTAAAATAGGAAGAAGGGGGAAAATGTTGAGATTGTAACAAAAAAGGAAACAAATTTTATGTATATGGGGGGTCAGTAGGGTGGGTAGGGCTATGGGAAAAAATGAGAATTAAGTTATGTCTTATACTGGTACAAATCCCCATTATGGAGTACTATCATGATATGTGTATGTAATGTACCAATAAAGATTAAAAAATTTTAAAAAATATTAGAGTTGAGCAAGAAATGGCCCTCCAATAAATAATATTGTACCTTCAAATTAATTATTTAACCATACAAATTATAACCTTTATTTGTGATACCAATGACTAGATTTAGGACCCTGGTGCTGAACTACATCCCCAAGAAATTCCCATCCCCCAGACTTGACTTATACTTTCAATCCTACTGCGTTAACTTCCCAACATGCTGGAACTACAGGTATGCACCATCATACCAGGCTAAAAGTTTTAATCTTACAAGAGCAAAATATAAGTAAAGATTTGAAAACTTGTTTTCTCAACTACTGACCATCCTGAATATAATAAAATTGTGTCTGAATTAACTATTAAGGGAAACCCCATGAAGGAATAAATATGGACCAGAGTATTCATATCTGGCTTTAGCCCCTTCTGTGAATGTTTATTCCTGGTGAGGAGGTACAGAAAGTTCAAAACTGGACTAGGCAGATTTCTTGGATGATATTCTCAACTTTTGCTAAAAAATGGCATTACCAGATGTCTTCCTTCTTTTCCCATATTCCCTAAACAGATTAACACTTTAATATAAATAAAAAAGAGTGAGATAGGAAGGAAGGAACTACCTCTCCTGCTGCTGAGAAACTGGCCCATTAACAATCTTGAAATAAACTAATGATTTCTCTTAGTAAATTGACATCCAGCCCTTATAGAAACCACTTAGAACAGGAGGTAAAGTCAGGTTCATTTTTCTTTCACAGTCTGAAGATCCTTACACCTACTTAAACGAGATTCTCAGCATATCTATGAGGAGGTAATTTTATTCTTCATTCTTCAAAATAAAACATTGTCAACCACTTAGAAAATATCCAAGAACTCAAAACATGCTACACTTTCTACATTAGAAACTAATGGAAGACAAGTGAATCATTTCTGGCCTTGGCTGAAAGCAAAAAATAGCAAAGAAAGCAAACTGACAAGAAAGGGTCTCAAAGCCTTTAAAAGGCAAACCTTACTAATATTGGTTATGTTCAACAGAAGTTGACAGAGAAGAGAAACGAATTCCTTACAAAAGTATTTCTGTAATATTTAACACTGAATGCCTTTCTAACTTCAATACAAAGGACAGCAGGGAACAGGAAAAAATGAGAATCAAGGTATGTTATGGACACGTACAAATTCTCAATAATGAATATGATCATAATGTATACTTAAACTGTACCAATAAAATCAACTTTTTTAAAACTGAGAAAAAAGAGGAGATAGGAAATTAGGGAAATATGGAAGGAAGAGAGTGAGGAAAATATGGACATTTTGTTATCATGATAAATCGGATCTTAAAATATAAAATATTTTCATATTCATAATCTCCTTTTAGTCTGCTTCATTGTCACATAACATAATGTGACAATGTCACATTGTTAATGTAAAATTATAGAGGTTGTCTATTTTTGAAGGAACAAGGCAGTAAATCTATGTTAAAGACCGAATAGTGAGATAGAACTTTCAGCCATACTTGATATTTCTTCATGCCTTGGTATTCTAATCAGTAAATTAACGGGGTTGGTTTACATAATATTTAAGGTCTAATATTCTAGGGTTCTGATGAGCTATTTCAACAGAAATACATGATTCAATTTAACTTTTCATCTCTTCTCCCTTCAGTCTCACTGGTTTTAATGGCATATGTTTTATTTTTTTAATCCGCTTTTACATATACAATAGTAACTACAGATAAAGAAGAAATCCTTGACTCGTACAATGAAAACTTCATTTAAAAACTAGATGACGGAGGCCACCTTTGGGAAACCTGCACATATTTCATAGGGGACATTTTCCATCTAGCTAAGCTTTCTGTATTTTTTCTTAGAACTGCAGTGGTCTAGGGAAGAGACGCAGCCAAAACCCTTGTGGCCAACTCCAATCCCCCAATAGTTTCACAGTTGAAGGATTAATAACCTACAAACAACAAAGTCAGAACCTTGAGTAAAAAGGCTGAGCCTAGGCTCGACTCTTGCTACTCTGAGCAAAGACCAGATACTTTGGCAGCAAAAGGGGGAGCGGAAGAACCCATAGCCTGAGCTCACCTGCACCTTTATTTGGCACCAACCCTTCAGCCCATAATCCTATCATGCATAAAACAGGGCGGTCCCACAATAATCTCTGTAGTTGAAAATTACATAAGGCAGGGCAGACATCCTTACATCCCAGTAAGTCTTAACATCAATAATCCTAGTGCAGTAATCCTTGTAGTTTAAAATCCCACAGGTTGGGGAAGATGTCCACAATAATTCCAGCAGTTGATCCTGCAGGGCAGGGCAGGGAAGACATCCTCAAATCCAAGTAAGTAAATCCCAAATTGGAGTAAGTTGTCCACAGTTCTCCACATAGAACATATACTTTTTTTGGTTGTTTGTTTGTTTCTTGGTTTGTTTGTTTATCTGGAGCAGTACTGGAGATTGAGCCCAAGGCCATCACCCTGAGTTACATATTTTATTATCTTCATTTTTTTATTTTAAGAAAGAGTCTTGCTAAGTCACTATGTTACCCAGGCTGACCTGGAACTTGCAGTCCTCCTGCCTCAGATTCCTAGAGCACTGTGCATGTAAGCATGTGCTACCTTCTCAACCAGAAGAGACATTCCCATATACAAATAATGTAATCCAAACAGCCACTGTGTTACCTGCTTTTAAACAAGTTTGAAGTACTACGGGTGTCAAGCTCTAAAACTTACAGTTTTGAACAAAAGACTAGTGGGAAGGACCTCTGAACCTTGAATCAATGGGCCTCGCTTATTCATCCTCCTCTCTTACTGTCTCCCAAATTAAGCATGAAAATCCATATTCATATGTAGTACATATATGTTTCCTATTTAATTCTAGCTTTCTAAAGAGAAATTATGATTTTTTTAAAAAAAATCCTCCTGTAGAAGTTCATAATCCTTACTGATTTGTTCTAGTCCTCAAAATGTATTGCGGTTGATATAGTTTAAATATGGTTTTCTCCTCCAAAACTCACTTTGAGATTGTATTACTGTGGTGCTGATGCTGAGAAGGATGTCTAAGAGGTGATGATATCATTAAGAGAGCTGAGAGGAGTTCACACAGGACTGGATTCATTACTGTGAGAGCAGACTGTGACAGAGTGAGTCTGGAGGAGACTGTTTGCTTCTTGAAAAACATCATGTTGCCTTTTCTCTTCTCTGCCATGTTATGATACCACCCAGTGCACTCACAGACCTGAGGAGATGCCAGTTCTGTACTCCTGGACTTTTCAACACCCAGAATGCAAACCATATGTCAAGTCTTTCCTTTGTAAATATTTCCTAGTCACAGGTATGCTATAGCAATGGAGAGGAGTGGAAGACAGCAATGTAGGTAAAAACATGATAATGCAACACTCTTCTTCCCGTGAAGCGTCATTCTCTCCAGCTTATTAACACAGGGAAGTAAGAGCTGAATTACCCTGAAATATCGGGGAAAGGAAACAACAGCTAAAAACAGGTTCTGGAGATTTCCCAGGGGATATTAGCACAGTCCATCTATCTTTACCACCTAGTTTTTAATTGTGGCTATCCACTTCTGACTGTTAGGATTATTAACTCCCTCTTACAATATAATTCCTTCTCTTTCTGTCCCTGCTATTATATAGTAGTTTTGTGGTTCTTTCAAAACTGGAGCTGATCTAAAAAAATCAGTTCAAAGTGTCAAATATATAGTGCTTTGGAAATGCAAGTGAGAAAGTCCACATGTATTCCAGTTTTTCCTAAATATATCTTGAATAAAAAAGATAGCAATTTATAGATTACTAAAAATGATGACACACTTAAAAAAATATTTCTTACAAAAGCTTAAGGAAGATAGTGATAAATATCGATTCTTAAGCCATTCTCCATTATCACTCTGCTTTTCCCCATGTACTCAAGGAAGTTGATTCATCTTCCAGCCCCAAGAACTGTATATTGATCAACCCTAGAATATCATGTTGATTTCATCTCCTTTGTTTATATATAGGCTAGATATGTGCATGGATTCTACACTGGCCAATGAGACAGGATAAAGTCTTCTGGGAAAGGTTCACCTTTAAAAATAATGGACACAATTCAAACACTCTCTTATTCATACCCAGTGTGTCTTGTCTTTGACATTATTTATGTAAGGCAGTGATGCTTGGAGCTACTCCAGCCACTCTGAGGATATGATCATTGTAAAGGGGCTGATTTACATTCCTGGACCTTTCAGTTACCAAACTCAGTCTTGAAATAGCCTTCCTCTGGATTTACTAAGAGACAGAATAAAATATTTTTAATAAGCCAATTTATTTAAAATATTCTGTTCACATAGCCAACCAGTTGTAGAGACACATAGCTCCATAGAAGAATGAAATGAATATTTAACACCTATTATAAAGTCAAACATTATTTTAGGCTGTCTCTCTCTCTCTCTCTCTCTCTCTCTCTCCCTCTCTCTCTCTCTCTTCATATATCTGTGTTTATCTGTGCGTAAATTAATACCCAAGCAAAAAGTGTATTGCTACTCTCTTTTTGTAGCAGAGAAAGCACAAAATGAGAATTTAATGCAATAAGCCCAAAGTTATACTACTAATAAAAGAAATGTAAAATTATTTCCTCTGATTAAAAAAAATTCTCTTTTCAGACAAATTTTCACATCCTAAGCACTGGGAAAGTACAGAAGAGGGAAGGGAAAACATCTACAATGTGCTGAGTCCTCAGAAGCAAAAAGCTGGACCAGCCCAGCAGTAACCTAAGGTAGTACATACTTTTAACAAATATTAGTTCAAACAAATGTTCAAAGTTCCCAGAATGAGATTTTACTTTTGAGGAAAGGAAGACTCCAACTTGTCTTCAAAACTGAAATGGTTCTGGTTGGTTTACTTATTTATGGTTAGAAAAACTCTAAAATTCTGTATTGTGATATGTCTGCCATAGTCACTCATCACTTGGGAAAATCTACATTTTGTTTTTAGGTTTTATTTCTACTTAAAGTAGTTAATAGATTTCTCCTAATAGAGTTTTCAGCAGTGTTAGAAAGAAACCTATCTTTGTGGTTGCCAGAATGATAATCAAGCAAAGGCAAAACAGGATTTAAATCTAGTCCTAACAAATGAATTTTTAGTGGGCCTGGAGAATACACAGATTGAGTGGACTTAAATTTCCTTAATTTTAAATGAACTCACTCAAGGAGCATGTGTAGTTGCCATCTAAGAGCTCGAGGCTCTTTGTGAATATGCTGAATTTAACTTGTACCAGCTGATTTTATCCTATTTTCTATAAGCTGCTGAAATGTGGTCAAAGACAGAAAATAATGTACCTGCTGCTGCTGAATCTGAAGTTGACACAAAACCCAACTGAAATCAGAGGCACATCTCAACCACAAAAGTCACCGTTTTCATGTATATATGCCCAGAGAACACAAGAGAAACCTAATCCATAGAGTATCCAATGATACTCAGCTAATAGGTTTATGTGTCTTAGGAATACAGCTTACCTATTTTGAGTCCAGTAAGTCCTAGGAAGCATTCTCTATTGCTGAATCGTGCTTATAATCTAATTTTTGCCCATTTTCCTACTAAAATATTTCTATTTTACATCATAGGAATTGATGGATAATGAAACATCATTGGAA
Organism: Petromus typicus; assembly: GCA_004026965.1. Lineage (NCBI taxonomy): Eukaryota > Metazoa > Chordata > Mammalia > Rodentia > Petromuridae > Petromus > Petromus typicus. Next base: position 6,310 of record PVIR01042146.1, on the reverse strand, counting down.
AGAGGTTTTATCAATTTGAAAGAAGCTTCCTTATCTTGAGATTCTTGGCTGGTATCAGATGTCTACTCTCTTCTCCCTTCTAAGATTTCTTCTTGTCCTAGCTTCCCAGACTACACTGGTTTTCTTTTCCTCTCTCTGATCATTTACCCTTCATGTCTTTTGCTGTCTCCTTCGTATGATACCTGTAAACGTCTGTTTTCAATCTAATAATGACATAAATAGGTAATATACATTTGTGTTTGTAAACTATATTATTTACTCTAGCCCTCACATTCAATCCATAATATAGGTGTTTTTCTTGCATTAGTAGACATGAAATGTGATTTGAAGGCTAAATAGCATTCCAAACATTATAAATAAGAGGCAGAATCAAGACTTTAAGGCAAATTAAATTTCTGAACTTTGAAATCAATCACATTTTTAACCTCTACTTTCTAAGTTATTCCCTCTTTTTAAAGATTATAATTGTTTTATGTACTTTCTGTAAATGACAAATTCCATATTTTCTTCCCACAGATTTCCAAGAAAGCCAATTTTTCATAGGTTGAAAGTTTCCATTGTGTGCCCTCCAAGCATCTAAGTTTGAATTTAAAATCAGAATTTGTCTTTTCTCCCAGTATCCTTGTATCTCAATATCTATTTACCCAAAGAAAAAGTTTTATAAAATACATTTGGAAACTTCTATGTATGGTTCTGTTAAAATATTAACACAAAGGAGATAATCAGAATAGTGCTTTATCCAAGAAACTATTTTTTGGCTGTTTGTTTAATTCAAGATGGGCCTAGGAAGCATTAAATTAATTCTAATTTAAATAACTAAAGAACTTCAAACTATGTTCAGAATGAGAAAAGAAAGTATGAATTGGGAAGGTCTACCGCCAAACTCTCTACATTAGGAAGCCCTAGCTGGTAAAAATCCAGCTGAACCTCCCAGAGATCAGTTAACATCAACTCTGGGAAGGGATCTGGTTATCCGGCTTTTCATTCTGTCCTACTCTTTCCAAGCAAGAAAAAAATGGCAGGTACTTGAGCACAAAGACCATGGGCCTCCATGAGTTGGCTTCCCAAGTGAAAGCCAGAGTTGGCCTGGATGACTTTCATTTTTTTAAACAGATCATTCAATATTGTATCATACTAGAAAATCCTTGAAATATGCATTGACATATCTTAGTTATCCCATCATTGTGGGAAGTACTTTGCAGAATACTTTAAAACCCATTAAATTGTACACATTTTTAAGACAGTGATACCCCTTCTGAAAAGCTACCAATCTGTTTATACTCATTTGTACCTTCACCACATATAAATTGGAACTGTAAACTGTAGGAAAACATAAGTGGCCCAAAAGGAGAAAATGCTTAAATAAATAGGATATTTCTCTGGGAAGTTATTTTAAAAATAATTTTGTAAGCAGTTAAGCAGTAGTTTTCTGAAAATATGATTAAGAGATGAAAAAACAAAAATATGTAATTGTATTTACAAGATAATTAAAACTACATAAAATTATATTTCTATGAAAAACGAACAGATAATTTTATTTTTATTAGAAGAATTATATATGCTTTGAAATTCTCTTTCATTTTAATTCATATTGCTCTTGGATTGTTTACACAACAAATGTGTCCTGTAAACAACTGGGGTTCACTCCATGGACAGAGAGTCCCCGAGTGATTATGGGGAAGTTTGTAAAAGGGACCTAAATTTCCTGTCTCCTTTCTCTCAGTCTTCTCTCAGCCATTTGAAATTGCTACTCTGGAAAAAAATGATTTAGCTTGAGTGACTTAGTTTGAAATCATCAGGATAAAACAACCAGAAAATAGGAGAGTGCTATTTGTCAGTACAGCTGTCAGATGATGGAAGACAACGCAATCCCACGTAACCTGCCTCGCCCACTGCTTTTCCCTAGACAGGATCACTGACTTCAGACATAACCCCCCAAAAATATAACTACAGACCAGAACTCAAGAATATGAGATCCAACCACTGCTTGCTGAGCTTCCTTAGACAAGTTATCCACCTTCTGCTTCTTTGTCTGGAGTGTGTGAGAACAAGTCAGTGTCCACACAGACACATGTGCTTATCTTGAATGTGCTGTCCTAATCCAGCCTTCTATATTGGCTCTGTCACCTTCATAAAAATAGTATACAAGATACCAAAGGGAGAATAAATTGGCACAACCTTTCCAAAAGACAACACTACAATATATATCAAGAGTCTTAAAATGTCCATTCTCTTTAACATAGCAATTTCATGCCTGGACTTTATTCTAAGGAAATAATTGAGATGTCCACAAAGATTTATGAACAAGGAAATTTACCCTGGGAATAATGACAAAAGAGAAGAAAGACACAGATGAATAGTACATAGGAATTAGTTAAGTAACTGCTCTTCAAATATTTGATATATTTTGAAATCATTAGAAAATACAATTTGAAAAAAATGTTTAATAAAAATAATTCTCAGGATAAAATAAAACATGAGCAAGTGGTTACAATTATGATAGATTTATAGATACATGAATGTATGTATGTGTTATGTGTAAATAAATCTACATATATACAAATTTATAGAGAGAGAAAAAAGTGAGGGAAAGAGAAAAAGGGAAAGACAAAAAGAGGCTTGGTTCAAATCTTAACTTGGCTATTAATTTCCAGCTATGTGAACTCTAAGAAGTTACTTAGCTTCCTTGTGCTTTAATTTTTTTCACTGTAAAGTAGAGATAATAATGATACCTGATTGAAACATTTTAGAAACTGAATTAATAATTCTTTCTTTATCACCTACTGTGTAACAAGCATGCAGTAGACATTAGCTGGATCATAGGACAGGAAAAAGGAAACAACAACAAAAATCCTTTAGTCTCTGAGCATTCAAGGAACTTTCATATCCCAGGCTTATTAAGGTTTCACAACAATCCTACAAGGTTATTAAAAAAGAATTCTTATTTCTAGGTTTCATGTGAACACAATGACACTCAGAAAGGTATTATAATTGGCCCGATGGCACCAAAACTGAGTGAAACTGGAAAAGATATCTCTTTTCTTCCTTCCCAGGGAACTTAATTCTATTTCAAAGTATTAAAGAAGAGCTGATAATATGTGAGATCTTTAACATGTGCTTATATTACTTGATAAAAATCTCAATGTTTACTTATATTAAAATTAGAAGATGTTAAATAAATATGCAGTCTCTTTAAAAGGGAAGAAAGACACTTTCCTACCAGTTCTCTACCAACGTGCCAATTACCAAGCTGCAAAAGCACCAAAGGATTACTACCTGACAATCTCGACTTGCAAGCCGCCCCTATTAAATTCTAGGCACATAGTCCCTATATAATGCTTACTCCCTGCTAAGCCATGAAGAGGATAATTGAGGGACACGTGTAAAGACTCCTTCTCCTCACACAGGTCCCAGGTAGGTCATTTCAGAGTAATCAAGATGGGACAGGATCCTTGACTCTGGGTGACTGTCCGGGGACATATTAAGACGCCTAAAGCATTTGTTTGCTGCTAGCGTTGCAAATTGCCTAAAGCCCCATGGGGTTAGTCACACACTAATATAGAGAGAGTTTGTTCAATCTGATGAGAATTAACACAATTCACTGGTGCAGAAATGAAAGTCTGAGTGAGCAGCAAAAGGGAAAAATAAAAAGGCATGACCTTTGATACTTTGTCAGACACAACATGGATCCTATCTAGTTACTACAGAAATCATTCTAAACAGCAGATGCTTGGGAAGCACCCTCTAGTAAATTCAGCATATTTAGTAGGATCCTATTGCAGATTCAGCTTTTCCATAGATGCATTAAGCAGTGTTCAATTAATTCATTCACTTCTCTGCATCATAACTCCACCATCCAAGAAACAGTTCTTTTCTGGTCAAATGATCCTACAGGCAAGTCAACAGATATTCCATTGGAAGGCCCCAAGAAAATTAAAAGTTTTCATACAGAAAACACCTGAAATCTCCACCATAATAAAATCCCACTTAAACTTGAAGGCAATGATATGAAAGCATCTTTTTTTAGTGCATGCAAATTTGTTGCTGATGTCAAGGCTGCTGAATAGAATAATAGTGTGTCTGATTCCCTGTCGCAAAATGTAAATTGCAGGAGGAAAAGCTCAGGCAGAAAAGGCAAAAATCATTATCTTCAAACTTGAAAAGAATTAGGCTCATAAATTCCTCATCTACAGCTATCCATCATGGATTAAAATACTTCCTGCTCATTGCTTCAAACACATCAATGTGTTTAATGCTATACAGGGAAAAAGTGAAATCTAGCATTTAATGCACATGCTTTGTCTTGGAGTATGAATAGGAAGAAGAGAAAGGGGTAATTTATTTGGCTTAAGAAAAAAAATCTATTCTCTTTACTCCAGATTATTTTTTTTCAGAATATTGAGCACTGAGATAATAGAAAGCAAGTTTAAAATACATGGTAAAAAGCAAGACAGAATCATTACAAATAAGCACCTGAAAAGCATCTATCTGTATTTTCATCCCACAGTAAAGAGCTTGACAGCCCACTTGGAATTATCTGTGAGGGCTTCCACGTGCTCACTCCCAGCTCAGCCTCATCAGCACACTAAACTCTCATCTCCATGCCCCTTTCTCCTCCACCCCTTCCAATGGCCTGGGCTCCCGCCTTTCATCATCTTTCAGACCCACTGTCCAACTGTTTCTTTGTGTGAAGTACCATCCTTCTTCTCCAGCGCTTCTTTCAAAACTGGCTCTCCAAAATCTTGGGGCTGAGGTGGCTCCTTGAGTATTTGTCTCCCGCTGCAGTGATAAGCCACTGATGGGCACATTCTAGGTTAGAGTACTGAGTTCAAACTCTTTATTATGGAATTCCAAATCCTTCAAAAAATTGTCCTTGCTTAAGTCTGCCTGATTTCCAGACACACACCGCGGGGATACCTGCCACATGTCCTGCCTCCTTGTGTCATGCTTGCATGTTTACTGGCATGCTGGCTGTGATGCTCAGAGTCACCTCTTCATCCTGGCCTGGAAATTCTGTTATTCAGTCTCTGGATTCGTGAGAACTGTATCGCTTCTCCACAGTCTTTCCTAGATACTTCTAGATTTACAATTTTTTAGTTTTTTGGGACAGAATCTTGTTTTGTAGTTCAGGCTGGCCCTGAACTCGCTGTGTAGGCCAAATAAGTCCCAAACTCACAGCAATCCTCCTGCCTCTACCTCCTGAGTGCTGGGATTACAGGCGTGAGCCACCATGCCCGGCACTGTGGTATGTGGTACCAGAGATCAAACTCAGGACCTTATGCTTGCCCAGCAGACACCAGAACTATGGAGCTAAATCCCCAGCCCCATCATTCATATTTTTATAACAGTATTATAACACTTGTAAAGATATGTTAAAAATTTTAATAGTCTATATCCCTGAACTTTGCTTGAGGATGGTGCCTCATGTTTATTTTATCTGTGGAATTTAGCATAGTTATGTCCAATTGTGAATGTTTTATAAAGATTGCTTCAATTAAAAGAGATTGAAAGAGCAGAAGTTAAATTGTCATTATTTGCTGATGACATGATACTCTATCTAGAGGATCCTAAAAACTCAATTAAAAAACTGCTGGACCTAATCACCAATTTTAGCCACATAGCTGGTTACAAGATCAACGTTCACAAATCAATAGCCTTCGTATACACAAACAGTAGACCCACTGAGATAGAAATTGGGGAGTCAGTCTCTTTCACAATAACACCAAAAAAAATAAAATAAAATATCTAGGAATCAATCTAACAAAGGAGGTGAAAGACCTCTACTCTGAAAACTATAGCACTCTGAAAAAGGAGATAGAAGATGATATCAAAAAATGGAAAGACATACCTTGCTCCTGGGTAGGAAGAACCAATATTGTCAAAATGGCTATACTCCCAACACTACTCTACACATTCAATGCAATCCCGATTGAAATCCCAACAGCATATTTCACAGATCTAGAGAAAAAAATTCAAACTTTCATCTGGAACCACAAAAGACCTAGAATAGCCAAAGCAATTCTAAGCAACAGGGACATGGTGGGAGGTATTACAACTCCGAACCTGAAACTATACTATAACGCCACCGTGATAAAAACTGTGTGGTACTGCCAAAGTAACAGACCCAAGGATCAATGGAGTAGACTAGAAGATCCAGAAACTACTCCAGATACACTGAGCCACCTCATCTTTGACAAAGGAGCCAAAAATCCTCAATGGAGGAAAGATAGCCTCTTTAACAAATGGTGCTGGAAAAACTGGGCTTTAACTTGCCAAAGACTAAAACTAGATCTAACTCTTTCACCGTGTA
>PVIR01042145.1:0-12381 GCA_004026965.1 Petromus typicus | reverse complement strand
TGAGCTGAGCTCAGTCTTTTGTCTGGAGTCATCTAAATTACTACTGTAAAGTAATGATCTTAGATTTTCACATCTCAAACTACAAACATATTGCTTTTAATCACTTTTGGGCTCCAGCCAACCCAGCATTTATAGGACTACTCTCAGAAGACCAGTGAGGAAGTCTGAAATACAGCAGCTACACCCACGGATTTCCATTTTTCTTACTTGAAAACTCATCTTCCTATTCAACTTCAGGTTATTTTGAGTAGTTTCATAAGTGTAGCCACATATTGCTGACCTCAGCCTTTCTTTCTTAAGCTTATTATTTGCTAATGATTTTTTTGGCCACAGAACTCATAAAATTCCCTTGAGTTAATTTTTTGTTTTCTTTTTTTTGAAACTCTTAGGCCGTTTGTTCCATTTGCTCAGCATCTGTGCCGGACAACATCTGGAGTCGGAGGAAATTCCTCCGCTAGGAGTATGACGCGGAAACGAAATTACTTTTTCATGCACTTCAGAAGAGGCTCAAGACCATCTTTCGGACCAAACTAGCCCTTTTGTTCTTCTCTGGCAAGTGTTTCTCATTAAAGATGTCATCTCCCTACTAAATTGCCTCATTGCCCTTGCAGCTGGGCCTATTGTTTTCATGGTTTTGTGCTCGAGTGGATTCTAACGGGGAACAGAAAGCAAGAGAAAAATGGGACTGTTCCCCTCAGTGTGTCTGCATGAAATGCCTTTCTTTTGTCCTTCGTGTTTGAGTGAGAACTCGTCTTTTATTGAAGCCTTTTATTCTCCTGATAGTCACGGATTTGCCAAACTCTCCAGAGACATATCCTGTCAGATGGCCTTTTCCCACCCTGCTACCATAAGCTGGTAGTTTGCAGTGAAGTATAAGGGATAACAGAGCCGGCTGAAAGCTGGGAAGTATAGCCTATTGGTTTGTGTTCTGAAAAAAAATAAGTAAAATCATCCAAAGGGGCCAGCAATTTCTGCTAAAATATTTGTATGTCTGTCTATCTGTATCTCATATATATCAGTTTTAGAGAAATCAAGGGAAAAAGATTAATCAAAGACAAGGGTGAAAGAAGATTTGCATTTCTGTGGGTGTGACCATGAGTTTCCTTTGAATGCATACATGAGTTAGAAGCCCTTCCCACCCGCCAAAAAGTCCCACTCAATCTTCGCTAGATTCCAAGAACTGAAGTGTGAAAAAATGGTTGGATTTTTATATGATCAAATATAATCACAATAGTGATAAATTTATCTTTTTATAATGTCTTTATCCTCTGACACCTCTTCTTCACTCAACTTTGTAACTAATACTTCTCTAGTATGTGAGCTGAAGTATTGTACTCTAAATTTACTTTCCACATTTTTTTCTTTTGAGGATCAATCCTAGGACCTTTGTCCTGAGATACACCCTCAGCCTTTTAAAATTTTTCTTTAGTGTCTCAATAAGTTGCATAGTTGTCCAGGCAAGATGCCAACTTGCAATCATCTGGCTTCAGCGACCCAGGGCCCTCGCAATATAGGCATGTGTCATCATGCCTGGCTTCAAGCTATTTACTACACATGATGCACAAAGACAAATAGGAAAGTCCTAACTTGAAGAAAGAAAAAGCATTTTGGCACATAAGTTGCTTTGCACTGAATTCTCCTTGAGTCTCTGGCTTTTTCTGAACCTAGAAGAGTAAAGACATGGGAGGTTGGCGGATGGAATTGGTGAGCTTTTACAAGCTGGTGCTTGGGCTGATTTTACATGAAGTTTCCAGAATTTCTTTACCAACCACTACCATGTGCCACCACTAACGTCTGCCTACTGTGATCCGTCTGTAGGAAAGTAATAGATCCTGGAGGTGAAGATCTCTGAGAAATGTGAGCAACTAGGTCTGTCTTGTGATGGTCCCCGGTTACCCTCCTGCCGTGTTAGTTGCCCTTGAGGCAATATACGAACGTGATTTACTGCAGGCACTGGCACTGGCTCCTGCAGTTTCTACAAATGCTCATGTAAGCTTAGGCTGGCTCCATTGAAGTTCCATCTCTGCCCTGGATCTGCATATGGGACAACTTTTCAAACATTTGCACATGTTTTGGTCATTGTATAGCCAAGTCACAAAGACAGCAGAGGCAGAAAGTTTCACCCTAGTTTGATAAGAGTAGACAATGCCTTCAGAGAGTGTAACTTGGAAAGCTGTGAATAGCAAGACACCACCAACAGAGTGATGTCTTGGTTGATAAAGATGCAATCATTGCGCCTGATGGACAAGAAAGGGTCAGACCTTCCCAGAGACATAGTAACTAATACCCAATATGTATAACTGTTTCATATTAGAAGATTCTACACAATATGGCAGGACAAACCATGTCTTGGTACTGCTTATAATTTCTGGGTAGGTCCTTAATATATTTCACACACAGTATAGAGTCCTCTCCTTGCTTCTGAAAAACAAGGAGAAGGAAAGGGAGAGGAGTAGAGGAGGCAAAAAAGAGAGGGAAGAAGAGAAATTCTCTGTAGTACACTTCAAAGAACTCTCTTCATGCTACTCTTTGTCTTTCTACTCAAAGCCCTATGTCCAATCAGCTGGGGACAGGGACGGGCTCTTAGAAGGTGCTTGGTTACTTAGATGTTGTAAATGACATGGATATCACTATCAGAATGAGTTAAGTGTGAATTGGGCGACTGTGCTGAGTTAGCTCACTGAATCTCTCTTTCAGTTCCTTTGCCAGATCTCTAAACTGATCTCTGAACCATCAACCTGTGAAGTGGTCCCAACTATCATAAGTAACCCACGTACTGGGCTAGGTCTGTGCTTCAGATTTTTCTAAGGCTTCTAAATGCTGTTTCTTGCTTTACCTGCCAACAAGCAAGCAGAAAGTAGACTTACAGGTGGGAAGAATGAGGCACGGAGCACTTAAACGTGACTCTTCAAAGTCGCATTTGCCGCATTAGAAGTCAGCCTGAGCTAAATCTCAGGAAGGACAATACTATCTTGTTAATAACAATGTTGCGTTGACTGAGTCAGATTGTTTATGGGAAACCCTGTGCACTTCACAGCCACTCTGCAAGTGGTCATGGCTACATTCTGGGAAAATGTTACTTAAAAAAAGAGATGGTAAGACTTAACCAGCAGGCTGAGCCCTGGCATAGATTGCAATAAAACGTAGAAAATAATTATGAACCAATGAGTCTTCAATTATTCACCTTTGTTTTAATATAATGGATTTAAATGTAAGCTTATATAATTTTATTTTTAATAGTAGCTCCATTTAACAACTAGTGCATGCAGTTTCTGAAGATATAGGAGTCAGCTTCCTGAGATCCTGAAAATCTACATTCTGAGTTCCAATTTCAGCTAAGCTGCTGCTCAGCTATGCAGCCTGGGCAAATGATCTCAATCTTCCCACCTGGGAACCAGAAGCAGTATCTCCCTAGCTATACTCCGAAAGGATCAGAAACGTTATATATAGAACGGGGCGGGCTGGAGGGGGTACCATGAGACAGGCATTGTGATAGTTATTCCTCTCTGTTTCCCACGTGGCCTTCAAGAGAGTCACTAAAAGAAAAAATTTAGAAGGAAGGAAACAGAGCCAAGGAAGTACAAGAAGCTCATTTTGAATCTCTTTCATGTGCCAGCACTACAAAGTGATGTTAATCCTTTATTTGCTTGATCCTCGCAGCAGGTCTCTTTGGATACACAGTCTTCCCTTTTTCACAGCTGTGAAGCACAGTATTTAGAGAGGTGAAAATTGCTGCAGGTCAGTTAGCTGGCAGGAGCCAAAGCTAAGTTCAATCCAGTTCTGTCCAAATCAAAAATGCATGTTGTTGTAGGGTTACTCAGGGTTCAGAGATGAGTCGGTGATCATCAGATTGGTGGTGATCAACCTTTCATTCTAGTAACACTTTGGGCTTGAAAATCAAGTTGGAGACCCATTTTTCAGTCTATTGGTGTTGCTCGTACTGCGCCTTTGCACTGAAGGTAAATGCAGGTGGAAGTCAATCGGGAGGCACAGGCTGAACCTGCCAGGCACTGAGACAGTGTTGGGGATGCCCTGAAATGGCCCCTCTTTAAAAGGCTCAAGCCAAGTTGGGGAGACTGAGCTAATGACAACTTCAGTGAAACATTTGTGAGTAAGTGTGGCAGGGGCAGAGGAGTCCTCTTGGGTGGCGTGGACTGAATGACGAACCTGTCCAGACGTGCTCCTTGAAGAACTTTCCATCCATGGGAAGCTCTTGTTTCTCATCTCCCCCAGGCAGCTGCACAAGCTGACAGCGATCCCCTTTTGCTTGCCTCTTCCCTCATCATCACTACGACCCCTGTCCACCCTCTTCACTCTTGAGGTTCCTCGAGAGCTTCCCAGAGAAGCTATTTCCTGAGACTTAGAGTTGGGGCTGTGGGCTTGTGGGTTCTTGTTGCAGACTCCTTACAACATCCTGCGGTGATCTCTTCATGTCCACCTCTCCCACTGCACACGGAAAGCAAGGAGTGTGTAGAGGTGGCACCAAGATGGTTGTCTGGTTCACATTCATGCCCAGCAAATGCCCAGGAAATAGGCAGAACCTGCTCCAGATACTTAGGAATGCCAGGCATACAACACTGGGTAATACAGGGAAAGGTCGAGGGCGATACATATGGTAACAAAAGGTTTATATTTCAATTTGCCAAAAATCTCTACTGACGATTAGCAAATGTTTCTTTCTTTGTCTTTCCTTACATCATTTTCAGAACGATGCCTTTCCCTCAGGAGACTTCCCTCAGGACCTAACTTTTAGCTCTTGCTTCAGTTGCATGTGTTTCCTAAACGTTAGGCTGAGAATCACCTGACTCCACTGAGGAGGACTGTGGCAGCCTGAGAGGGACAGAAACTCAGTTCTCTCCAGCCCCCTCCCCAGCTATTCCTTCCTCACTGAGCCGACAATTCCAAGCAACCCCATGAACCAACTATATAATAAATACATTGCAATTCCATGCCAAAAACTATTTATTTATCTCCCATCTGGTTAAAAATGTAGGTACTCTTTTCTCTCTGGGACCCTTGGCTTCTGCCCCAGGTTCCTGGGTATTTATTTCCACCTTTTGTCTGTGGTTCTTTTATGGGGGATGATTATGAGGAGTCTGTCCTCTCCCCGTGCATGATGGATGGCTGAGCTGCATCTCTTACAGCCCATTGGGCAGCGCTTCATCAACTCCACCGTGAGTGTTTCCCTGACAGGGTTCTTTCTCATAGCAAACGGAACACCAGGATAAGCAATTTCTTCCCACTTTGGGCCACTTCACATTTATTTCTGGTTTTTTTTGCTATGGCCCTTGGAGGGCAGAAAGGATTAATAACAATTTGCAAATGAATAAGGATTTTAGATGGAGTACAGCAGGGAAGGCTGATCCTACCTCACAGCTGCGAAGACAATAAAGACTTGGGCGCAGAACAGGTACCAAGAGGATGGAAGCATCCTGAGGGCTTCTCCCTCACAGCAGGGAACATGGCTCCAATGGAGGGGGGGCACTTTCTTTACCCTGATCTACGCTAGAATTTCAGTTCTTGCTCACCAGTCATGTTCTCTCAAGCACACTTTGGGATTGTAATGGGACTTGTTATCTCATCTGCAAAAGGGGATAACACTCTCAGAAGCACAGAATGTTAAGTTTTGAACAAAATGGAAAGCGTTTGGCATGGAGTTTGGCAGACAGATGGGATTGGATCAGAAATCGTTTCTTTACCCTGAAACTCTATTTAAAGTATTGCTTTCTATCCATGGATTACTGAAGACCATTTCTAAAGATAGCACTTGTCAGTAGCTTTCATCCAAGAGAATTCTCACAACCACAATTTGCAGAGCACTGGGTGCAAAAATTCCTGAGCATGAGAGAAACACCAAAGCTTGTTATACCCCTGTTCCATATTGCTGTGGCATCATTTCTATTTCTATTTACTGTATAGGAGCGTCACTTTATTCCAAACTTTTGCTTTTTTTTTTTTTTTTTTAAGCATCTGACCTCTTCTGGATTACACAATTGCTTTTGTTATGATATGTTAAGGGGAAGGTTCATCCTGAGGTCAGAAAAGAAGGGTTTGACAGTACAGGCAAACAATTTTTTGGCAAACCTTAATTAAGGAAGATAGCCCTAAGATGATTGTTATTTTAGATAATATACCTATTAAAGGTCTGGTAGATACAGAAGCAGATGTTTCTATTATTTCTACTACTACTTGGCCAGAATCTTGGCCCCTTAAAAGGATTCATACTCAATTTATTGGACTTGATACTTTTGAGGATATCTCTCAGGGTGTTAATATTTGGAAGTGCCAGGGACCTGATGGACAGCAGGTCACTTTACAGCCTTGTGTTGCCCGTATTGCCATAAATTTATGGGAAAGGGACCTTAATTCTTTCAGCTACTTCCTGAGATCATCTGGCCACATGTTATAACCATTCACTCCTGGACCCTAAATCTAAATGGAGTAAGAATGTGAAATAAACCTTACTGTGTGGAACAGGAAAAGAGGATGTTCCTAGGACCTCCATAGTTAAGTTCTCATCTTCTGTGAGCCCAACAACACAAGGTAAATTAATTATTCAAAAATGGTAGAAAAGGAGACTTTGAGAGGAGCTGAGTTTGGGGCCTGATCAATGCTGCTCTGGGCAACGAAGATGAAAGAGCCAGAACTTGCCAGTCTTTATTCAGTACATTGGAAATATAGAATGTAACAGGTCACTCAGATGCAGTGGGTTCGGTACATCAGGAGTAACGATGTGACAGGCCACTTGGAGGGCATCGCTTTGTACAGCCTAGAACAACGAGGAACTTCTGTTGATTTGGAATTTGTCTATCCCAGGATGTCTTCAGCTGGTGCAGTCCTGCCCTGGAGCGTCACAATATCATTGTGCCGTTGAGGTCCTACCTGTGGCCAGAAGGCAAAGTAAAGTTATATCTTGATATTCTGTAGCTGGCTGGTAGACAGGAAAACTGGGCCTAATCATGATTTTGACTGTGAAATAATTTTCCCACAAAACTATGTAGAATTGCTACTGATACCTTATTCCACTGATTCTCTGTTTTGTGAGCTGCTGGTTTCAACAGCATATAGTTATGAGACCCTCAAATTGCTTTCCCTATGGGAACATCTAATAAGCTTTTGGTGGAACAGTTTTCTTCTCGCTCCACCTCTATTGCAGTACAAGTGCTCAGCTGGTTTTCAGTGGTTAGTTTCAGATTTTAGCCATGACTATATAAGATTCATAATCAAGGTTGTCATACAAAAATCCTATTTTCTGAAGACACTGTTTTGCTACTTAATTTCCAGGTATAGTTTATTAAAAAAAATTCAGTTGGCATTTTGCATAATCAAATTCTTATTTACTATGTGTTTTGTGGGGAAAGGTTTGGATGAGAAGGAGGAAAGGGAAGAGAGAAAGAAAAAAGTACACATAAAATACAGATGTTTCTCAACTTACCGTGAGTTATGTCTCAATAAACTCACTACCAATTGAAAAATATCGTAAACCATCATGGCTCAGCATCTCATTGCACTGTGCAGTCTTGTTTGTTTTCCTTTGTCATTGTGTCACTGACTCAGATGCCGCTGACTACCACTTTCCAACACTGATAAGAGAGAATCCAATTGCATATCTCTAGTCCAACAGAAAGGATCAAAATCTAAAATATGGTTTCTACTCAATGCATGTAGTTTTTTTTAAAAATTTTTTTTAACCACTGTAAAGTCAAAAAAATCTGTAACTCATAGGCCATCTAACCTTTCTAATTCATGGCCAGAAGAAAATGGGGACTGTCACTCAAACCTGATCTTCCTTCTTTGGCAATGAAAGAGCACACACATCTTCACAAGGGTTGTGAAGGTCAGCACTTGACTTCCTTCTGGCTCCAAGACCAAAATGTAGATGAACAAGCCATTATTTAATTGGTCCAGGTGGACCTGAATTTTGTGGCGTGTTTATCTGACTTCATCTAAGGTCATCAGGATCTGCCACTAGGTGAAAAGAATGTGGCTCTGTGCAGGTATTTTAAGCAGGTGACAGACTGGGATCCTTCCCAACATAAGCCAGAAGGAACCAAAGAGGGCAACAGACAGGCTTTGAGAGCATCCAACCACTCTGGATCTGGGCGCTCCAGATGGTAGAGCAGTTTAATCTTCACCACAGTCCTGGAAATAAATATTACCACTTAGAGATGAGGAAAAGGAGGCTCAGAAAGCCTGAGTGATTTTCAGAGAATCACAGAACAAGTCATTGGCAGAGAAAGGCTGCAGACCTGGGCTCTCTGCTTGGACTTTAGGGCTCTGGGCCCTTCATGCTCTTCCTTCCCCTCGTGTTACAGCCTTGGCAACAGCTGGCTACTTGCCCTGGATGCCTCTCACTCAGCTTTCAAATTCCAGGGTTTTTAAAAATGAGAAATCAGTAGTGTTTTTTTAAATTGAATTTCCAAGTGCCTCAATAATCCTAAAAGTAGTTTTATAAGTCCACAGAGAAGTCATATAAGTTCTGATGTCCTAATAGCAGATGATGCACTTGCTGTGAGTGGCCCAAGAGGGCATTTTTCAAAGACTTTTCTCTTGTGCCCATTCCCCTTCCCTGTCTCTCTCTACACATGTGCATGTGTGTGTGTGTGCATGCGTGCCTTTGCACACATACGTGTTCTCAATCTCACATGCACATGTGGCACACTTGCCCTCAATACAATGAACAGCATTTCATATTAACTTATAGCTTCTTTCATGAGATGAGGTATGTGTGTACGTATGTGTGTGTGAGTGTGTGAGTATGTGTGTATGTGTGAGAGAGAGAGAGAGAGAGAGAGAGAGACAGAGAACAAGACAGAGACAGAGACTGAGAGACTTAAACCCTGCTGGTAATTAGCATAACTATAAATGCATGTGAAGCAAAGGGATGGCTGATTTTCCTGGCCTACAGTTCAACTTAATCCATAATTTCTAAGATTGATCTCCCCTCTCAATGCTAATGGGAAGCAGATGCTTCTTGTTAATAATAATGTATGTGGAATGGGGTGAGATCTAAATTTTGTTTTTCAACAATCATTGGTGCTGTCTAGCTAGAAACAAAATATATTTCTGCAATAAACTTATATAGAAAGTCAAGTATTATTCATGTAAAATTTGCATTATTTTATTTCCCTACAAGAAGGCAACATAGGATAGGAAATATAGTTATTATTTTGTATTTTCTAAAAATGAAAGTGTGCTTTGGTGTGCTTTATGGTTTGAGTATTGATAAGATTCTCTTTCTTCAATATGGGATCAGTGCTAATGTTAACATTATAAACTGCTTTCCTAGTGTAAGTGGGAACAGTTTCAATTTAAATTGTGATATTAACAGATGAGAACCTATATATGTTGCCACTATGAAAATTGCTTAATTTTAGTTATACCTATTTATAGTCAAAGTTGTGGAATAAATTCTATTCTAACATAGATAATTCTTTTGCAAAGTTGAGCACAAGATAAGATTCTGTCAGCTTTTTCTTCTATGGATGCATGTAGTTTTTCAATTTTTTTTAAAATTAGGCTAAGTACTATCTGCTATGCCCATGTGTTTGTCAGAAACATACATTCCTGATTAAGACCTATAATAAGATTTAGGGCTGAGCACACCAGCCTTATAGCTCAGTTACTCCAGAGTCTTAGCATACCCATTCCATACTCCAAAATTCCCAGTCTAACACAAGGGCAAGTCAATCTGAGTCCTTCAACAAGTCCTTCATCACTGCTGTGCCCAAGTCTGCATCTCTGACACCAGAGCAGCATGATTATGCAGTTCTTTGTGGATGAGAAAAGAAATGTCTTTAATAGCTCTTGCCATGTAATAACACATTTATGCATTAAGTTACAGTCATTATAGTTATTATTTCTTGCTTGTAGCTCATTGGTTTGCTCCATCTAGTCTAATCATTTTAAAACTCCAATGGAGTCCCATTTGACTCGGCCATTGCTCTGCTAGGTAAATACACAAAATAATTAAAAGATTCATATCACAGCGACATTGAGCACTCATGTTTATAGCAGCTCAGTTTGTGATTGCTAAATCCTGGAAACAACCAAAATGTCCATCAACAGGAGACTGGATAAGGAAGATGTGGTTCTTTTATAGAATGGCGTATTACTCTGCCATAAAAAATGATAAGATTGAGTCATCCATACTCAAATTGATGTATCTTCAAGACATCCTGAGGGCCAGGAATTTAGCTCAGTGGTTCCGGCCCCTGTCTTGCAAGCACAAGGGCCTGGTTGGCTCACACCTGTAATCCCAGCACTCAAGAGGCAGAGGCAGGAGGATTGCTGTGATGTGAGTTTGAGGCTGAGCTCAGGGCCAGCCTGAACTACAAAGTGAGATCCTGTCTCAAAGAAAAAAAAAAGGCATCCTCATAAGTGAAATAAATAGGTAAATAGGTCACAGATGTGTAAATATCATATCTTTTCTTTGGCATGAGAAAATGAAGATGTAAATGAGTTCTAGTATATATAGTTGATGTTGTGAAATAGAACATATTTAAAAGGAAATAGGGTGTAGGGGTAAATAATGAGGGGGGAAAGAATGTAATAGTAATAACAAGAAGGAAACAAAGCTTATGCATCTAGGAGGTAGGGAGTGGCAAGGTAATTCAGGGAAGGGGAAAAATGAAAATCAAGTCCTGTCACATTCTGGTACAAACTCTCAATGTTGAATGCGATGATGCTGTGTATTCATAATGTACCAATAAAGATTTGAAATTTAAAATAACAAGAAAAAAAAAAAAAACCTCCAACTGATGGGCAGAAAGAATATACAGGAGGACATTATACTCTAGATGTCACTAGAGGGAGCCAGAGGTAACTGAGCAATCATTTCCAGATACACCTTCCTCGCGCAGTAATGACGTTTGTTCCATGTTGATACCATATCTACTACTAACTTCATTAGATGACCTCATCCTTTGGTTCTGCAGATACGTACAGTATAATCACAGATCTCAAGAACTGTATTATCCACTTGAAGAAATAAATAGCATACCCCACTAAAAGCCCAATTTAATGCTTTAGGGAGGGCTCACACCGCTGGTGCTACAGAGCGTCTGAAGGAGAAGCATTTCCCGTTAGAGATGGAATCATTTGGAACTATTCTGTGCGTTGGATGGGACCTTCATGGGTAAGTAGGGTCAGAGCACTGGAACCAGCGCCGCAGACAGAGGTACGAGGAGAGATGGACCCAAGAGAGGAGCTGAAAATAGTCCATCTGCATCATGGCGGGCTGGTGTTAACCGCCTCACTCTGTCTCTGAAGCACAACTCTCATTCAACTACGGCCAGCAGGAAATGGAAAGGGTTCTCATCTGCTCAGTGGATTGCATGAAACACCGTAGACTGGCATTGCACGCTTGCGCCTTCCTCTCTGTAGGCAAAGATACAAGGGCTTGATTATCAAAGGAGTGAGCAAATCACACAAGGGCTGGGCCTTATGGACAGTGGCGAGCCACAGAAGGCTCTCGAGCAGGTAAGTGGCATGCCTTAGAATCAGAACTAAAATAATATCATAGACCCAAGACTGCAAGTGCTTTTGTTCTTTTTTTGTATAACAATTCTTAATTCATTGCCTTAAAAATGGATCAGTTCAACTTTCCTGATTGGTAGGACTTGCTACTCCTGGCAATAATTTTGTTATTCATCTTCTTCAAATAAAAGAACTAAAAAATAATAAAAATAAAAGAACTAAAGAAAACACACAAGCCAAAAAAATAATGGATTTTAACTGCTCTGTACTTATCCTCTTTACTTTTCTCCTGTGGGTAAGGGGATAGGGGAGGAGTTTAATCAGGAGAGGAAATTAGTTATCCTTTTAGATTCATTCCATTTGGGGCGTGCCAGGCATGCAAGGCAAGCTGTTGCAAGTTTCTGAGAAATGAGTTTGAGGAAAAAGTAATAAGTAAAATTTAAAGGGAAACATTATTTTTCCCAGAAAAACCAAAACTACTGAAGATAGGTGTGCTGATTACTTCGTCTGTGGGGCTGATTTCTGAACAGCTTTTGCAATTCTGTAGCTAATGAAACAAAGCATTTTTATAGCGCTTGTCTTGGAAAAGCAGACAATGGTGATAAAATATTTCCCTCATAGACTTAACTATTATATCCTAGATTCTGAGATTTCTAAAAATGTAGATGGCTGTCACATGCTTTAATCCCAGCACTCAGGAAGCTGAGGCAGGAGGATCCGCATGTGTTCAAGATCAGCCTGGGCTACCTAATGAGTTTAAGACCAACCTGGATCCTATCTCAAAAAAACTAAAATAAATAAATAAAATGCATATTGTATCACATAATTTTGAATATCTAGACTGAGGGTAGTTTCTTTGTAAAGGAAAATTATTTTTTGAAGTACTGAAGCAAATTTTAACAG
>PVIR01042144.1:0-12386 GCA_004026965.1 Petromus typicus | reverse complement strand
TTGCACTTGCCAGGCAGGCACGGTGCCACTGAACTACATCCCTGGCCCTTCTCATTCTAGTTTTAATATCCTATTCTCTGGTGATTATGGTATCATCACACTATACCGTTGTAATTTAAAGCATATTTTGGAACTTTTTGGTCAGAATTTGTTAGACAAATTACTAGCCACATAAGGAAATCCATTTTATAATTTATCTGTGGTTCTCTTGCTTACTTTTTGTTTTTTATCTGAGTGTAGTTGGATTGGTACTGAGAATGTTATCTTTTACATATCTATTAGGCATGGAAAGATGGTAGAAATTAGACAATATAATCTAAAGTTCAAGAAAGAGGCTGTGGGTGGAAGTTTGAGTTATTAAAATGTGATAATCAGTCAGGATGAAACAGAAGTCTGTCAGTTCTCAGAGGCAAAGTTGAGTAGGTCAGAAAAAAGTTAGGAATGCCAGGAGGTCAAGAATCAGGAACTTCTGAGAAAATCATGTTAAGCATGTTGTACTTACCTGCCTGCATGAAATGATGTTATGTTTCAAAAAAATTCTTTATTATTGTTTTAAAGAATATATATGTTTTGCTAAAACCTGAATCTTTATAAATTTTGTGGTAGCTGTATTTTTTTTTAAACTATTTGGAAAATTATTGACAGTTTTTTCCTGTGGAGTAATTTAATTTTTAATTATTAAACATCCTACTTGTTATTTTTACTAATTTAATACTTGATTATATTCTTCTGATCTATTACATATATTTCAAATATGATCGACTTTATGAGAGTCATGCCAAATATGTACCTTTCTTTTATTTCTAGGTAAATTCTGTGGTCTGGGGTTACAAGTGAACCATTCAATTGAATCAGAAAGCAATGAAATTACAGTGCTGTTCATGAGTGGAGACCATAATTCTGGACGAGGATTTTTCGCTGCATACTCAGTTATAAATAAACAAGGTAATTATCATCTTATACAGTGGCTTTTACATTTTGCAGTTTTTGACAAAAATTAAATGATTTAAACAATCTAAACGATACTTGTAATCTGAAATTAGAATAGACAGAAAAACAGAACAGTTAATGAGATATATACAAATCTGACAGTTACATTGATTTCAGGGTTCTAAAAGTAAGTGAATTAATTTTTTAAATTTTTATTTTTTATTTTTATTTATTTCTGTTTGAGACAAGGTCTCACTTTTTGTAGTTCAAACTGGCCTTTAGCTCACCTTGAACTCACAGCAATCCTCCTTCCTCTGCCTCCCAAGTGCTTGGATTCAGGTGTGAGCCACCTTGCCCTGCACTGTGGTATGTGGTTCCGATTGCTGGTGGGCATGAGTCTCAATGCCTAGCATTGTTGTATGTAATAACTGAGGATCGAATCCAGGCCCTTGCACTTGCAAGGTAGGCACTGGAACCACTGAGCTAAAACCCCAGCCCAGTGAATTAATTTTTATAGAATGCCTATATGCTTCCTTTTTCTTTTTCTTTTTTTTTTTTTTTGTTTGAGACAGGGTCTCACTTTGTAGTGCAGGCTGGCCTTGAGCTCAGCCTCAAACTCACATCACAGCAATCCTTCTGCCTCTGCCTCCCGAGTGCTAGGATTACAGGCATGAGCCACCATGCCCGGCACTGTGGTATGTGGTACTGGTTGCTGCTGGGAGTGAGTCTCCACACCCAGTATTGTATGTGGTTACCGAGGATCGAACCGGGTGCTTGCGCTTGCAAGACAGGCGCTGGAACCAGTGAGCTAAGTCCCCGGCCCATGCTTCCTTTTTCTAAGTAGAAGAAATACTAACTTTCTGCTTGTGTAAGACTATCCCACAAGCTATAAAAAATGTTTTTAAAAAATCTGTGAATTCTTAAAAGATACCATATTAATTTAAGGTTTATTATCCACAGTTTGCTGTTTTCCTAATTCTTTATGAAAGACCGTATCACCATGTTTTTCAAAGAACAGGCCCTTACACTACCAGGAACACCCTGGCAACTGTTGAGACAGTGCTAAATAAACAGAAAGCTTTTCTGAATTGTTAATGTTTAAAATGGGGGGGTGGATAAAAATAAAGCTATTGAATAAAATAGATTGTAAAAT
This sequence comes from Petromus typicus, assembly GCA_004026965.1. Classification (NCBI taxonomy): domain Eukaryota; kingdom Metazoa; phylum Chordata; class Mammalia; order Rodentia; family Petromuridae; genus Petromus; species Petromus typicus. The sequence goes on along the minus strand of PVIR01042144.1, from coordinate 10,303 downwards.
TTATCCAAATCAATAGGATGAAATGCAAGACCTGCATGAAGCCTCTGTGTTTCAACTGTGGCTTAAATTCATTCCCTTCTGCTCTTCAGAGTTCTGTGGTGAGAATGTGTTGCTAGTACAAGGATATATCTAAGCAGTGATTTAAATTAGGAATTCATGATTGTTTTTACATTCAAGAATGAATTAAGTTGAACATATAAAATTAGAAATTAGCACTTAGTTCATATTGCATAAGTGAAAACATTATTGAGACTCTTGGGTATGAAAATGTTGAGCCCTAGGAATAACTGAGAGTGAAATAAGCCTTTCTCTTCACTGGTGGTAGGTTTGAGAAAATACCATGTATCTCATGAAAACATTGAGAACATGATACCTGAAGGGGAGGACTTTTCTCTGTGGTGAACAGTCTGCTTTCCTCTAGTTCATAAACTAGAGCTAACATCTTTTAGAGAGAATTAAAAGAACCAGCTGTCGTGGTACATGCCTGTAATCCCAGCACGTGGGTGGGTAAGGCAAGGATCATTCTAAGTTTGAGGGCAGCATAATGAGTTTAAGGTCAGCCTGAACTTCATAGTGAGAGTATCTGAACAAAAACAAACCAACCCAAAAAGTAAGATGGTAAAAAAGAAAATTCATGTGGAATAATTAATATTTTTGACAAATCTGGGAAAGCTAAGGCATTGTAATGTAGGAAGAGCAGAAGGTAGCCCTGGGATCAGAACTTGCCATTGCATGCTAGCCTGATGACCTCTTGGAAATCATTTCACTTTCATGCATCACATCTCTACCTTGGGTTAGTTGTGGGGACCAAATGCTGTAGTATCTGTAGGCATCCTAGGCATGTAGTGATACTTACTCCCATCCACCACTGTAAACACCCCTATTGATCATTCCACATGTGTGTCATTAAAAGGGTAAGATAGAAAATACATAGTAACATGAGAGTAGATTCTATCATTTCAGTTTTACTCCTCAAAAATCTCAGATTAATAGAGGAGAGGATAAAAAATAAACAATTTCACTTCTTGGTCTTAATATCAAGTCAAATATTTGGTTTGACTAATATTTTCCCCATTTTGTTCTTGTTATCTATTAAGTTAAAGGCTTCTGGAAAATTAATATCCTTGCTTATTTTAAATGAAAGCTTCTTATATAGATATTTTGTCCCACAGAAACCTGAATGCCCTGCATTAAATGTAAAGAATTGATATAACAGAATCAGTATACGGTAGCCGTATAAATTTGTGCCACATTTCAAATAGCCCTGATGCTATTTCAGATGATTCTTTGCTTCCAAAGGTTTTGAACTGTCTACTGTAATTAAAGGAACATCTGGATAGTAAGATTTTTTAAAAGTGATAATCAGCTTGGGAAATCCTCAGCTCACAGTTGTCTCCTAAAGTCTTTATTTATTTATTTTTTTGCATGACTTGTCCTATCAATCAAGCATTTATTTTATTGGAACTGAAGTCAGTTGACTATATCCAAGAGAATACTGGCTAACTCGCTTATGACTTCTTGTGTGGCCTTTCACTCACTGTTTCTTGTAATGATTCATGCATTTAAAGACTGGTTTCGATTGGAATTTTCATTTTGTTTCATCCAGAAAGTGTAGCTGCCATGTGAATTCCAGTAATATTTTCAAGGAACATCACTGCATATCCCTAGCTTAGCGTCTCGTTGAAAATTTAGAGTATGTGGAAATAAATGTGTGAGTGATCTCGGTTTAACAGCTACTTCATTTATTACACACTCCCACAAAGACTTTGTGATTTTATATGCTGTTGCTAGAGTGGTGATTTCATCCAAGGTAGACTAATATTCATTAGGTTAGGCAGGAGCTTATTGGAAAATGACATTCCCTTTGAAGCCTTATTTCCTGCTTCATGCTTGGTTCTGAGGAAACAGCAATAATTAAGACAGACACAACCAAGCCTCATGAAGCTAAGAGTACAGGATTGGAAAAAAGACATACAAGTATATGGCTGCTTATTGCTATAAAGATAGGAGGCCAGAGAGGTGCAGGGATAAGACTGATGAGGAGCAGCGCTGCCCTGAGGAAGTCAGTTTTAACCTCAGACTGAAGTATTAATTGGAAATTCAGTGGGGGATAAGGACACAGAACATTTTAGGAAAGAAAACATAGCAAAGGTCTGGGGTGGAAAGGAGCTTTGGGAAATTGGGGAGACTTCGTAAGTAGAGCATATAGGGAAATGAGTAGGTCTCTCTATTGAAAGTCTTACTGAAGACATAAGTTGGAACTTTTTCTGAAGAGTACATGGAGATGGTAGAACAATGTAGTAATATAACTAGATTTATGTTTTTGTTTTAATCCTTACTGTGTGAAGTCTAGGTCAAAGAAGAGTGAGAACAAATATAAGAAGGCCTTGCTATTAGCAGAGACCAAAATGATTGAAGTCAGAGGTCTTTATACATTCACAGAAGTGTGCCAGTTTTTAGACATTACAATCATTTGTATTTACAGGGACATGCTTCAGAGATTTAGGATTCATCCTGCTGTGGTTTAAGTAGTAGTTAGGGCCTCTGGACATAGAATGAGGCCCAGAACAGGTTCTATCTTGGGCACTACCTTTCTTCTCCTAGTGTCCTTCATTTGTTTCTAGTTTCTGTAAAATTTTGGATCTTCCCACCCCCATGATATTTTGCTTATCTTTGAGCAGTAGTCTCCAGCATTTTTGTTTATCAGTTTTGTAAAAGGATAAGTTTCTATTTTCTCATTGTGGAGCAAGCAAAAGAGATATAAATGTGAAGCAACACTATGAGAGGATTAACATTCTCATTTTAAATTGGTATAATCCCCCCAATTTCAAGTAGACTTCCTGAGAAATTGAAGACGTATGTGGACCTTTGAAGTACTCTTGGCATTTCATAATGCCAGCTACTATTTTAAGACATTTCTTAAGGAGAAACTCTTTAAGTTTCTGCTGGTCTTCTTGAGAGTGGCAGAGCTGACAACTCAGACTTGGTAACTCAGATCTTAATCACTGCTTTATTAATAAATACACAAAAATGTAATTTTAAAAATTGGTTTATTAATAGAAAATATTGATTTAACATAGTATTATGTATGGATTAATCTAAAATTTCATGTTTAATGTTTCATGTGGCAGTTATGAAGTTCTCCATGAATTATCATATTTGGATATTTTAAATTTTTACTTACATTTTAAAAACCTGTATCTATCAGTTATAATAGAGTAATATTGCTATACTTGAATTGTCTCAGAAAAAAATGTGATGTTAGTGTCTTCATTATGAAACATCTGAGACCTTTCATCCGATGATTGATGACTGTCTTGCTTTTGTCCTTGTATTCTCTCACTCTCCATCACAATCGCTTTATACTACCTTCAGGTTTCTAGTCAGGCTTCCTCATTTTGAAGGGATAAGAAAAAATAGAATGAGGAAAAACAGAGGTTCCTTTTAGGGGAATTATGGTTACACTCCCTTATGTTAGACTCTACTGTTATGATATGCAAAATGGACACAGTAGGTGCTCTTTCTTCTTCAGGTTGTACAAGAAAGAAGAGACGGTGAAAACCTGCTTTAGTAGAATCCTTACGAACATTCTAGTTCATAATCTTGCTGTTTTCACTGGTTCAGAGCACTCAATGAAACATACCATTAGTGTTTAATGTAATAACATGTATACTGTAGTTTTTAGAATGTGTCAAGTGTTTGACCAAAATTAACAAATGGGGAAAATTATCCTATGCTCTTTGCTAGTTAAGAATATCGTAAATTACAGATTGCCTTGCATTTTTCACATAACCAAATTCTGGGATTTTAGCATGTTTAAGTACCTTCAGCATGGTGATTGCTTTATCAGTATTTATTATATTATAAGCACTTACACATTCATCTTTTAAATTGCTCGAGGAACCTGACCATTATCTTTGACTCCTCTCTTGAATGAATCATAGGCATATGCCACTTCTCAGTATATATATGTACATGACAAGATATAGCTACATCTCAACCGTTCCACTGTTATTTTTCTGGTTCAAGTTGCCATCGAGTTTTACCTCACTTATAACAGTAATTTCCATACTGATCTTTGTTTCTGACCCTTTCTGCCTGTAGTCTACTTTTAATTCAGTAATCACTGTAATCTTTCCCAAAATGAAAGCCCCATCTTGCTTTGCCGAATGTCTTCACTTCTATGACCCAGAGGGTTTGGCTTGGCTTCCAGTTTCTTGTTTGATTTCATCACTTATTTGTCTTCTCCTTTTTTGTATTGGCCTCAGACATACGGGGCATAATTCCACCCAGGCATTTGTGATTTTCACTGCCTATTTTAAGATCTACATATCTCGTGCCTCACACCATCATCTATTTTAGAGTTTTATTCAAATGTTACTTTCTAGGAGGCGTAATCTGGCAACATGGCTTAAGATTGCAAGTCCTTAACTTTTCTTAACTACTCTGCTATTTTTGTGAATTATTTATCACTTTTCACCACTACATACTTTACTTAGTAATATTGTCTGTTTTCACTTGTCTCCACTGGAAATATTCTTTCTTTGTTCATGGATGTTTGTCCAGTTGCTCTTTGAATTATCTGTAGTACGTAGAATAATACCTTATCATAATACACAGTACATATTTGTTGAATTAATAATTGTATTAATAATTGTATGAACTCCCAATCCTTGTTGTCTTACTGGACTTTAAAAAAAATTATCTATGTAGATATTAAAGATAATGGGTATTACTTCTATGATGGCTTTTTATTTTAAAAACATTAAAGTAGTTGTATTAAGTAAGTCAACATAATTGAGCTTTGCAGTCATTAGCACAGTCAATTTTAGGATATTTTCATCACCACAAAGAAACCACATAATTAGTACCATAATTCTATTTCTCCCTCCCTAATTCTCTCTGACCCCAAGTAGCCACTGATCTACATTTTGCTTCTGCAGTATGCTTACTTTCAACATTTCATATCAGATCATGTATTATGTGGTCTTTCATGATTGGCTTCTTCCACTGTGCATGTTTTCAGAATTAATCCATACTGCAGCATTTACCAGTATTTCATTCTTTTTTATGATCAAGTAATATTCTATTGCATGTACACAAATTTGTCTTTTTAATATCTGTATTCTAGACCTTTGCCAAATACATGGTTTGCAAATATTTATATACATTCTTTAGGTAGTCTTTCTCTTTATGTGCTTTTGAGGCACAAAAATTTCTAATTTTGATGAGCTTGTGTTTGTTTTTATTTGGTTGCTTGTGCTTTACCATTGCTTAATCCAAGGTCAAGATTTATTCACTTGACCTTGCTCTCAAATCCACCAGGCTTGAAAGGTCTCCCTGGGATGCAAATCAGAATTCAAATGATTCTTCTTTAGTCTTAGTTTTAGTTTTTAAATTTATATTCACTGTGAGTTAAGTTTTTTATGTGATATATGATAGGTGGCCCATTTTATTCTTCTGTATATGGATATTAAGTTGTTCCTACATAATTTGTTAAAAAGACTATGCCTCAGTTACATTTCCAACTCCTTAAAGAGTTGGAATGTCTACACATCTTCATCATATTTCAATTGACTACATTTATTTATAGATTCCAGAATGTTTAGTTCTATTACATTGATTGGGATAATATCTTATTTGTTGGTCTCTGAGGTGTATGAAATCTCAGATAGTTTCTTTTGTGCTGTATTCATCTTTTCTGGATGTGCTTATCAGCTTGGAGTCCTAACAAGTTTTTCTGGAAGATTGGACTGTTTATTTGGAAAGAGTTTTCCAAAAAAAGACATGTAATATCTTATTCCCTGATTAATATGTTTATTTGCCTTGGTGAAATTGTAAATGTCAAAGTATGTTCTCATAACTTCCTTTCCCTGTCTTCAGTCTTCTTGAATTTCTTTGAATGATTGATTTTGAATTCTTATTTGCATCTTGAGGTCATCTTTAAAGCCCAGTAGAATTTGAAAGCAAGATCAATTAGTTTCACACTTGAATGACATATAGCGCCATTTAAGCACTGCATGAACTCACAACTAAAGTGTTGTTCTGATAAAATATATCCATTGTTGATCAATTCTCTAGCACTGTGGTTTTAAGGTAATGGAGTCAGCTGGTAGTTATCTTATGACTTAAATGCCATACTGGACCATGTGGTTACCTTTTCATTTTGAGCTATTAATCTTAGAAGTTACGCTTCTAATCTTAGAAGTTAGAAATTCTTGATGCAGCAGGAAAGTGGAAAATTGGCTCTCATTGATACTGTGCAAAGATTGACAGGATTGACTAGAGTATGTGCTACTTTTCCAGTCAGTTACCTAGGTAGTAGTGAACCCCTATTCATGCTTGTATCCTCTTAAACCTCAAAAATACAGATTTATCTTGATTATGCAAATGTATGTGCTATATACATATTGATACATATAACTGCTTTTAGTATGCTTTATTGTTCTAAATATACTGAATGTTTCAATTAAATAATAAATTAATTTCCTTCAAACTGTAAGATAGGTGGGAGGCCACAATATAGCATTTATATACCAGCAATATACTAGCCAGGGGCCATCTTAATCAGTGTGTTGGGCCCTTCAGCCTGGTATAGCCCATTTTTGTAACTACCTTCACGTCTTCTTCCAAATTTTCCTCCCTAAGTGTTAGTAAATGATTAGACCTTGCCAAATCTGATAACAATCAGAAACTTTTATTCTTTTGTTGATTTAGCTTCCTATGTGTGTTCCACTATATTTGTTGCTCACAGTTACAAAGATGAGGCTACAGCTTCAATTTTTGTACAGGGACTAAGGACTGTAAGAAAGATATCACTAATAACTAATTCCATCGGCTGATGATTTTATGTAACACATTGTATTCCAAGGTCATCTATCCATTAAAACAAGCACAACATAAATGCCTAGTGCATGCTAAATGGGTTTGACTCATGAAGTTCAGGGCAGTGTCTGAGGAAAAGGCATTTACTTAAGTTGCAGTGTTAGAGTCACCTGGGTGATAGATATGGAAACACGTTCCTGGCTAAAGGAGCCTCTTGTGCCAGGGAATCCAGTGGGCACAAAAGGCCAAGATGGGTACAGAACAAGAGTTGAGATTAAGGCATGGTCAGATACTTCAAAATAATTCTGTAGGCATCAATGAAGGCTGTATCCTCCTTCCTAAGAAGCTGCTGGGAGTTTTAAAAATTCTAAGTTCTCTTTTATATAATCAAAGAAGTAGGTATCCATTAGAACTTGGCTGCCTTTTTATTCAGAGTACTGATTTTGAGACAGAAAGCATTATATTATAAAAGTTTATTTTCTTTAGAGCAGTACTTCACCAGTTTAAGTATATTTAAGAATAAGCTAAAAGACTTCATTAAACAGATTTCGGGGACCCCTCCAGAGATTGTGTAAGTCTAGATGAGTTGAGCATCTTCTAAGGTATGAAAAGTGTTGGGATTTGACTCATTTTTTGGTCATTGTTTCCTTTGTGTAAAAACAGCAAAGAATCATTTGTCATAATAATAACCATGAAATAGTTTTTCTTTGAGAACTATATTATGTAAACTATAGAGAATATAGAATTTGCAGAGTGTACATATTTTATTGAGATGTATTTACTCTTTTCTATAAGAGAATATAGTAGAAAGCAGCATTGAGAAACTGAAGTATTGAAAGCAGCATTGGACTTAGGTCCAGAAATTAAGATGTAATAAATGAGAGAGAAATTACAATAATCAGCAATTTGTAACATTTTCAATACTGTTGAGATTTTGTAATTTAGATGAGTTTAAGATTCTGTAGAACTTGGTATTTTAATAAGAGTGATAAGTCTGTGAATTACTGAATTTGCTTTTTTATTTTTGTTTTATAGATCTCATTACTTGTTTGGATACTGTATCTAACTTTTTGGAACCTGAGTTCAGGTATGGCCATATTTATGACTTCTGTGTGTGTGTATTTACATGTTTCTCCTAACCCACTTCTCATTGTCTTTCACTAAAGAATAATATGTAATGTGTGACATATAATCGTTGTGTGAGGACTTCAATAAATTAGAGCTAATTTAATTATTTATTTTGTGGTACTGGGGATTGAACTGGATACCTTTTGCTTACAAGGCAGGTGCCAGAACCACTGAGCTAAGTCCCTCAGCCCTACAGCTAATTTAACGTATTTAATTATCATAAATTCTGCTTTGATTGTAACATTAAGATTTTCTCCAAAATGAAAGTCTAATTTTTATAGACTTTAAAAGTAGAATTAGTTACTCTTTAAAATCTTACAAAACTATTACAAAAAAAATAGAAAAGCTGTTCCTCTGTATCTCATTGTTTTTTTTCCCAAGAAAAGAGAGAGGATGGTGGGGGCTATTACTAAATTCTTCAGTGTTCCCATTCCTAATCTTCGCTAGCTTTCTTTTGTTTATGCTAATGCTAAGTAGTTTTAAGAAAGAAGATGTGGTTCTGCTGGCTGCCCTGCCCCCACCACATGTTTTTTCTAGTGATTATGTCACATCCGGCAGCTCACTGCTGAGGCCGCACTGATCAGACCTCTATTCCTGGACTGAGACTGTGCAGAGCCCTGTGTGAGGAGCAGACTAGAGGCGTCTGCTACCTACTGGCTCTGTGATGTACATGGGTGCGTTGTTTTTCACTTACCTTATCTGTTAAAATGAGGCTAAAAATGGTACCTACCATACAGGATTCTTGTGTGAATTACTTAAGGGTACTGAAACACTTAGGATATTGTCCAGTATGTAGCAAGTTTACTAAGCATTTTGTTTATCAAATTGGAATTATCCGTATTATCTCAGAGTGCCTTTTCTTTAGCAGAAAATCAAAATTAAATATTTGTATATCAATCGAATGTCTTTTTCTACCATTAGAATGTAAACTTACCAATTTCAAAAGTCATGTTTGTATAGTTGACCATTTAAAGTCAGTACCCAGTCTGGCGAGACATTCAACAGACTGTATAGTAGGCATTTCTATAAGTCTTGGGGAGATGGTGAATAGATCATGTAGTATAATTATGTCTGCCATTCAGTAAAAGTGAAATAAATCAGTATGTAGAATGTGAGAACTTTTTTTTTTGAATCAGGGTCTCACTTTTGTAGTTCAGGCTGGTTCTGAACTCAGCCTTGAACTCAGCAATCCTGCTAAATCCCTGGCGCTGTGAAGACATTTTTTTATAAGTATGTGGCTTCAGAGATATTGAATATGTGTGGATGGTAAAAATGCTGAGAAGGCTAATTTGAATTTATTCTTTCAGGCTGGTGACATTATGCATTAGTTACATTGAACCGAAAAATATATGTGTGATGTATTTTGCTTTTCTCAGAAAGGACAGCATTGTATAAACTTTTACTTGTTTACATTTCTTAGCAAGTACTGCCCACCTGGTTGTCTCCTTCCTTTTGCCGAGATATCTGGAACAGTTCCTCATGGATATAGAGATGTAAGTTGGACACAGACTTATTTTAAAGTGGTGATGTAGTTTTTTTTAAAACTCTAGAATATTGAGATGTGTATCTGTGATATGTTTTTATCCTTTTAATTTTTAAGGAATTATTTCTTTTTAGTGACAGGTAATCTTTTATTCTTTTTCTTTTGTAAAATAATGTTATTGCATCAGTGCTCAAGGAGAACTCCCCAGGTCAGCTGATTTCCTGAGGCAGTAAAAGTGTCTTGATTATGAATATCAGAAGAAGATTGAAACTCATATTTTCTTTTCCCTTCCTCAAGTCCTCACCGTTATGCGTGGCTGGTATACATGCAGGAGTGGTGTCAAATGTGTTGGGTGGCCAGATCAGTGTTGTGATTAGTAAAGGCATCCCATATTATGAAAGTTCTTTGGCCAACAACGTCACATCTGTGGTGTAAGTACATGTGCTATTTATAATAAGCATGCTGGGGGAGGGCTAGCTTACTCTTAACAAGATCACTCTTTAAAGGTGTTTGTGAGGTAACATTTATGGAGTAAACATTCACATTTGTGTTCTCAGTGTCAGGGTATTTTCAGAAGTATAGGGAATTTTATACTATTTTAACTCATTCTACTTTTTAAAAGAGATGATTTGTTTTCTTGTATTCTAAGTCTTAAAAACATATGGGCTTGGGCTGGGGAGTTAGCTCAGTGGTTCCGGCGCCTGTCTCGCAAGCGCAAGGACCCGGGTTCGATTCCCCGGTAACCACATAACAATACTGGGCGTGGAGACCCACACCCAGCAGCAACCAGTACCACATACCACAGTGCCGGGCGTGGTGGCTCACGCCTGTAATCCCAGCACTCGGGAGGCAGAGGCAGGAGGATTG
>PVIR01042143.1:0-12387 GCA_004026965.1 Petromus typicus | reverse complement strand
TCGCTTTGTGGTTCAGGCTGGCCCTGAGCTCAGCCTCCAACTCACATCACAGCAATCCTCCTGCCTCTGCCTCCCGAGTGCTGGGATTACAGGCGTGAGCCACCACGCCCGGCACTGGTATGTGGTATTGGTTGCCGCTGGGGTGAATCTCCACACCCAGTATTGTTATGTGGTTACCGGGGATCGAACCCGGGTCCTTGCGCTTGCAAGACAGGCGCTGGAACCACTGAGCTATATCCCCGGCCCCCTACTAACTGAAATCTTAACAAGCTGTGTGTGAGTGTGTGTCAGATGGATGTGCCTATGACATATGCAGATCTTGTGACACAGATATGTCTTTCAGACTCACACCCAGGGCTGCATGGCCCATATGTTTTCTAAATCTGGAGAAAGCACATGTGACACATAATGAAGTTACATTAGTGATTAATTCAGTCATAACAGTGACCACGTATAACAAGATGAATCTTCTCAATATAAGTGTGGAACAGAAGCAGTTAGATATCAGAAACTACGTGGAGAAAGTATGATTAAATATAAAGTTTCAAAGAGGTAAAGACTAGTCTACAACCCTGGGAGTGAAGGCAGTGGCTATGGTTGGGCTGAAGGGACTGGGGGCGGCTTCCTTGGGGGAGCAGTGATCTGTGTACTGGTCCGGAGAACGGGCCGCGAGCGTTCTCTCATGCCAGTGCACTGACATCTGCACTTGTCACCAACACTTTCCTCATACAATTGTAGGTGTAAATGAAGCCGCTCTGCACATTCTTCTGGGCTACTAGAGGCAACGGCCGGAAATTCGACTATTCCTAGCTATGTGTTATTTTGGCTTTGAATTCACTAAACTCACTAGGTAGCCAGGCTGGCCTGGATCTCACTGTGAGTCTCCTGCCTCTGCTTCCTCTATGTTGGGAGTACAGGTGTGCACCACTGTGCCCGGCTATCGTGTGTGACCGACTGAACAGCTTCTCCCATCTGAGCCTGAGGACACCTACCAATAAAGCTGGGGCTACGATGGTGGCCTAAGAAGGCTGTGATTTTTTACCAGGAGGGCTAACTGAGACAGTGCACGCCAGGCCCAGCAGCACGCCAGGCACGAGGCACCCAGGGCCCTGATCTCTGCCCTTAGTGTGACTTCATTCTCCTAACTTCTCAGCCCCATATTTTCTCAGCTTGCCTGCTTATTTACCCAACACGAATAGCTCCATGGGTTTTAACAGCAATTAAAAAAATAAACAAGCAAAACCCAAGAAAACAATGTTCACCACCTCATGGGAATTTGACAGAGACTCCCACGGTCCGTATTTGCTCTCCTTCCATTGTTGAGCTTTTACACGAACTACTTTAACCTGGTTTTGCCAGGGCCCGCTGCTCTTCCACAGCTGTGATGCAGCACATTTCCACTATCCAGACTCCCATCTCCACTTCAATCTCCAGCTCTGCGTCAAGAGGATCCAGCTGCTGAGCTCACTGATAAGATAAAGGTCCATTTAAACACCGCCCCCCACCCCCTCGGCCTTCTGAGCTCTGTGTTCCTACTCTTATCCACCTATTGGCTGTTTCTGCAGTTCAGCTGGGTTTTGAGCAGGAGCTCCCAGCTGCAGATACACCCTCCCTCTGAGCCTTCACCCTCTCATGCCCCCTGGCCTCATCTGCGGCCACCTGCATACTTGTTCATGTTCCCCCCTTCAGAGACAACCTCGGGATTTTCTGCTGGGCACAGCTGCGGCAATCCCCCTCCCCCCACGCTTCCAGACAGACTTGTTTGAATCCTGGTCCCACTTCCCCACTGGCCCCATATGGTCTTGCTTCTTGCTCTGTTACCTTTACCCAATCACAGCCTTTCCCCCACACTTGGCTTAGATAAACTAGATCTCTTTGTGGAAGCCTCACCTCCTTCCACACCTTCAAATGCTATTTCCACTACGATGCTCCCAGATCCATGCTCTGGGTGGTACCTAATGCCACATGGACACTTGCATCTGACTTCTGGATCTCACCATGTGAAGCTTCCATATCTAGGAACCCAGCCTGAAAGAGATCCTCTTATCAAAGGAACCGGGTCAGGGAAAGCAGGAAATAAGATTTCGGAAACTGCCAGCCCCACTAGCTCACTAAGAGATCACAGTAAGTCATTTACGTCAGCAGAATTTTCTTTTCTATGAAACAAAGAGATTGAAGATTATCAAGACGGCTTCCTTAGCTGTGAAGTTCTATAACAAGTGTTTTTAGAAAGGTAAAGTCATCATCTCCCTGCCTAAAATCAGCCCCTCTCCCTGAGTTTCATATTTCTATTGATAGTACCACTATTTCCCTAGATCATCTAAATTTAAATCTCAGTTTTATCTTTAGGCCTCCATTTTCCTCAGTTCCAAAATCCTATCATTTGCCAGGCTCAGGAGTTTTGCTTCTGAAATATCTATTGCATTCATCCCATCTTTCCTTCTGTCTTATTATAAACCAGACTTACACACTCATTCAGCTAACCGGGACTTCTCCTGAGTCTCCATTTTACACCACCATCAGACCAGGTTTTTTGTTCGTAGCCTTCTTACTGGCTCCCGATATCTCTCCAGTTCATCTAAATCCCTTTGTTTGTCACTCAGGGCTCTTCACTTCCTGGATGAACATCTCTGCTGCAACCACAGAGTCGTGCTTTTCTGCAGAGCAGTCCTCTTGCTTCATTCCCTCCTCCTTCTGTGAGCAGGTCCCCGGATGGTATCCCGTATGGTCCCTTGTGAGGTCATTGCTACTGACCAAGCTCCACACAGATCTTAGCTCTTCCTTGACACGAACTCTTCCTTGATTCTCATGACTGGAAGCAATTTCTCCTTGCTCAGAAGTCCAGACCACTGTATCCATCTGCTCTGGCCTTTAAATATCATCTAAGCTGACTTATAATGATTCTTTTAAGCTACTTTTCCTCATTTTACTTGAGGGAGGTATCAACTCTGTATCCAGAAAAGCATCTCTTTGCAGGACTGCATAGGAAGAGGGCAAAAGAAATGAGTGAAGAACTGATATTGCATTTAGTATATGACTTTTTTAGAAAGTCATACTTTTAAGAAGTACGCAGGGAGACATATTATTTACAAAGAAGCCATTAGAAAACAATGTTACGATTCTGAGACATCACACTAAGTTGGATTGCTTCTGCTTCAGATTCAGATTTTGTTCCAGGTCTGCTCTGAAGAGCCTGGATGTTAGACACAATTCACCTTGGACCTTGAGTTAAATGTAGGGTTGTTGGATTTAGCCCAAAACAACTAACTAAAACAACAAACAACAGGATCTCCAGTTCAGTTTAAATTTCAGATAAACAACATATGCTCAGGTCTTATACTATAGTTAGTGCATATTTTGCAAAATTGTTGTTCAACTGAAACTCAAACTTAAGTAGGTATCCTGCACTGTAGGTTATCTGTGCATGCCGAACAAGATGGCCTTTTCATATCATGGCTGAGTCTTTCTACTCCAACCTTCAATGTTCGGCAGTGTTTTCAGGGCAGGGGAGGAGCTTTGCCTGCTATTCTTTAACTCACCCGATTTTCACTGCATTATAGACTCCTGGAGCCTTTCCTGACCTCCTTATCTGAAAAGCACTACCTCTGTCCTAATCTCCCTCTCCAGCACTCCTTAACCCATTATCATACCTTCTTTGCATTACCTGAAAATGATTTATTTACTTTTGGGCACATGCTGTCTGCCTTCCCATCTACAGAGAGAAGGGCATTCTGGGCAGGTTCACAGCTGCATCTACAGCACATGGAACAGTGCCTACTCCATGAAAAGCTTAAAAAATCAAACAACACAGAGGATCTTAAAAATGAATTCTGTGGCCATTTAGGACCTCGGGAGGATGCATGCAGAAAGAGAAACTTGGCATGGTTGAGGTGGTCAGGTCAGAAAAGGCTTCTTGGATAAAGCACGATTTTGGCAATGCTGAGCAGGAGTGGTTTCGGTGACAGTGGCTTGAACAGGCTGAGCAACATTTTCAAAGCCTCTAAGACTGTCTTCCCTGGGCCTATGAGAATTTAGCATGAGCAATACATGTTAATGTCAGAGGCTTCTCAGGTGAATCTGACACGTGCTCTATTTCAAGAAACTTCTCACAAAGTATGGGAAAGATTTGTCTCGTTAGAAACCATGACTGAAGATATTATCTGCATAGAACAATGAGAGGTGAGCGCAAAGAGAAGAAAAGAAGCATTAAATACCAGGAAATGTGAAAGTATTGCTGAGCTCAGAGCAGGGAGGGAGCTTAGCATGCAGAAAATGGAGGGCCCCAGGAAGATTTTCAGAGGGAAATAAAATAGTAAAAATGGAAACTGACAATTGAAATTTTAGGATGCTGTGGTGTACCAAACACAGTCCACTTCTTATTTTTGCAAATAAAATTTTATTGTAACACAGCCTTACCCATTGGTTTACATATTTCTTGTGACTATGGTTGCTGAAAATATAGCACAATGCCTGTGTCGACCATCCCTGTACCGCTTTACACATCATTAAGAACATGCAATTGCAAAGGGTCCTCAGGGACACAACTAGAATAATTCATTTTATTTGATCCTGTTCACTAATTCTTAAATACTGGAGAGGATTTTGCACAGTTAGGTACACGGTTAAATGCCCTCTTCACTTTACTTACTTTACTGAATTTGTAATCTGTAGTTATAATACTTGTGAGTCCTTGGTCTTTATTATGATTCAGCACACTTAACACATTCCATATGTGTGTGATTCAGATAACACATTTCAGTGGTCTTATGGGGACTTCTTAACTGAAACTCAGTAGGAAGAATAGTTATAAATATCCACACTAGCAAGTTCAAGTCTCTTCCTGCCATGCACAGATTTCAAGTTCAAGGCTCTTCCTGACATCTACGGATTTGGCGTGAAGTTTGGTTTCCAGCAATAGCACCAGTGTCATGTTCAAGTTTTCCAGTAACTCCAAAAATATCCGCTCTTACCTTTCCCCAGATAGCTACACAGCCCCAACCTCTGTCCTTGTCACACTTTTTGTCCTGCCTCAACTCTACAGCCTCCTTCTGGAAGAAGTGAAGTCTTAGATGGTTTCCAGTACTGATTAAAGAGTACAGCACCTCAGACTCTGGGAGTAATCCCTGGAGGCTCGATGCACAGTGTAGCAATGTACTTAATGATAAAGTTTTACATGTAAAAACTGCTAAAAGTAGCTCTTCAGTGTTCTCACCATATCAAAAAAGGCTGTCTGAGTCAATGGATAGGCCAATTAATTCACAGAGTAACACACAGCAAAAAAACAAACAAACAAAAAACCACGTTGTCCTTCAAGACAATGAGCTTTTATTTTCCCGTCCTACTTGAATAAAACTGGGAATAGGCTGAAGAAAAGGCTTTCCAACTCTTCCTATCCCTGGGGAAGTTAGCTATGCTAGATCAGGCAACCTCCATTCAAGCGATATTCACCCGAACTCTACTGTGCTGGACACTGGAATTACAAGGAAAAAGTCAGCCACTTGAGAATGTCAGTGAAGAACTAGTCTTAGTGCTAAATGGAGTTCTATTCCCTTCTAGTGGTGATGACCTTCGGCTGCCATGGAAACCATACGATAGGCATCTCTATCAAAGCCCTGGGTCTTCTTGGAGGAAGTGGTCGCCAAGTCAGAACTTGAGGCTGGGGGAGGGGAACCACAGAAAAACAGGTATGAAAGCCTTGCAAGAGCTGAGTTCCTGAGTGCTACAGTCCACGGCTGACCGAGGGGAGAGGAAAAGCTTTATTTTAGATTCTAATTACCTTCTGGTGTGTTGCATAAGGAAGCAAGACCTTTGGCTTTCATTCTGTTTTTAGCATTGACTTTTTTTTTTTCAATGAAATCTTTGTTGGTGCATTACATACACACATCATGATTGCACTCAACAATGAGAATTTATAACAGTACATGACACAACTTAATTCTAATTTTTCCCATAGCCCTACCCACCCTACCACCCCCAATCCCTATATACATAAACTTTGTTTCCTTTCTTTTTTATTATAATATCATTATTTTCCCCCTTCACCCTATTTCACTTTGAGTATTTTCTATTTCACAATAAATAACATATACTCTAGAACTCATTTACATCTTCATTTTCTCATACCAAAGAAAAAATATGATATTTACACATCTGTGACCCATTTATTTCACTTATGAGGATGTCCTCAAGTACGTCAATTTAAGTATAAGTGATTAGAACTTATCATTTTTTATGGCAGAGTAATGATCCATTGTGTAGAAGAACCACAACTTTTTTATCCAGTCTCCAGTTGATAGACATTTGGGTTGTTTCCAAGATTTGGCTATCACAAACTGAGCTGCTATAAACATGGGTGCACATATGTCACTGTGATATGAATCTTTTAATTCTTTTGTGTTTATACCTAGCAGAGCAATGGCTGGGTCAAATGGGACCTCCAATTCTAGCTTTTTGAGGAATCTCCAAACTGATCTTCACAGGGGCTGTACAAGTACATTCCCACCAACAGTGGAGAAGGGTTTCTTTTTTTCCGTAGCCTCGCCAACATTTGTTGCTGGCTAATTCTGAAATGGCAGCCATTCTTTGTGGAATGAGATGAAATCTGGACCTAATTGCCAAATTTAGTCACTTAGCTGGATACAAGGTCAATGTTCAAAAATCAATAGCCTTTGGATACACAAATAGTAGACCCATTGAGATAGAAATTGGGGAGTCAGTACCTTTCACAATAGCACCCCAAAAATACCTAAGAATCAATCTAACAAAGGAAGTAAAAGACCTCTACTCTAAAAACTACAGCACTCTGAAAAAGGAGATAGAAGATGATATCAAAAAATGGAAAGACATATCTTGCTCCTGGGTAGGAAGAACCAATATCATCAAAATGGCTATACTCCCCAAACCACTATACAGATTCAACGCAATCTCAATTGAAATCCCAAGAGCATATTTCACAGATATAGAGAAAAAAATCCAAACTTTCATCTGGAACCACAAAAGACCTAGAATAGCAAAAGCAATTCTAAGCAACAGGGACATGGTGGGGGGTATTACAACTCTGAATCTGAAACTATACTATAAAGCCACCGTGATAAAAACTGCATGGTACTGGCAAAGTAACAGACCTGAGGATCAATGGACTAGATCAACAGACTAGAAGATTCAGAAACTACTCCAGATACACTGAACCACCTCATCTTTGACAAAGGAGCCAAAACCCTCAAGGGAGGAAAGATAGCCTCTTTAACAAATGGTGCTGGAAAAACTGGGCTTTAACTTACCAAAGACTAAAACTAGATCTAACTCTTTCACCATGTACCAAGCTAAAATCAAAGTGGAAAAGAGACCTAAATATTAAAACAGACACTCTGAACTTGCTGCAAAACAGGTTAGGTAAAACTCTTGAAGACATTGGCTTAAGGAAAGACTTCTTGAACAAAACCTCTATAGCACAGGAATTGGCAGAAGAAATCAGCAAATGGGACCTCATTCTCTTAAAAACCTTCTGCACAGCAAAGGAAACCACCAACAGAGCAAAAAGACAACCAATGTGGGAAAAATCTTTACCAACTGTTCCTCAGACAAAGGGTTACTATCTAGAATATATAAAGAGCTTAAAAAAAATCAGCCCACCCAAATTTAAAGATCCAGTTCAAAAATGGGCATCTGAAATGAACAGATACTTTCAGAGGAAGAAGTAAGAGAAGCTAAGAAGTATATGAAGAAATGCTCAACAGCATCACCTTTTTTTTTTTAATACCCTGGCCAGTCATTTCACATTTTGAGCTACACGTTTCTCATTGGTCCCGTGGTGCCAAGAATATCTTTGTGGGGATTTGCAGGGATCTAATGAAACAATGTGTGGGAAAGTGCTTTGCAACCTCTACGATCCCAGGGATTCTTTCTTTAATTCTAGCCACCACCCAGGCCACGCCCTAGCTCCCTTCCTCCTGGCCAGTCCAGAGTTGCTCAGCTAAGGCAAGTTAATTTTAATATCATCTGCTGAGAGTAAATCAAACAGGTGATCAAAAGCCAAACAGCAGTTTTCAGAGTCTCCCAGGTCACATGACACCACAGCCCAGGTCTCGGTGACAGAGATGACCATCAGAATTGTATCAAAAGGGGCTATCTGCAATTCTTTGTGTGTATTTCTTCCTCGTTTGACAAATAAGGACACAAGTGCAGGAAAGGATCTTATGAAAATCACCCGCAGAGCGATGCTGGCTTGCCACTGAACTGTGCATTTCTACTATCTCCCGTCTACAATTCCAGTGGGTGGACTGGATGTACAAATCCTGCCCCAGGCCTTTCTGAAGCCCTCTAGAAACTAACTCGGGCAGAATATTGCTGGCTGGAAGCAGTTCAGCCTTGCTCGTATTACTCAGTGACTCCGAGCTCTGATCTCTGCGCCTCTCAGTCCAGAACTCTGGGTTGGGCGTTTTTGACACCTCCAGACACAGCCAATCAGTAGGACGAGCGCCAAATACCCAGGTTCTGTAGGGGCTTCCTCACAGTTATAGAGCCCAGTAATCATGGTGCTTATAGCTCTCCCTTCCCAAAATCACTACCAAGAAGCCCAGTCACAATTCCTACTAGAGAAGGGCCCTTACAATCCACATGGTGGGACCTCCAAGCTGGTCATTCGGGACTGGAGCTCAGTCGTGCCCTTGGGTGGAGAAGCTGCGGAGGATGTACGGCCCAGAGTGAGGCATCTGATCCCATCACCACTTTTCTATTATGAAGTTGTTATCAAGCGTTTGCAACAGTTTCTGTAATCTCTCCTCTATTTAAAAAATATATGGGCAGCCAACTGGAGCTATTAAAAACAAAACAGAACCAAAAGGTGCTATCCTAGTAGGAAGGAGACTAGGGATGGCACCTGGCTGCACAGCTCACTGGCACTGAGCCTCTGCGGAAGGAAGGGCGGTGAGGACAACAGTCACAAACACATGTGAGTGGAGATCCTGGGCTCCGCCTTAGCCAATCACATCCTCCCTCTCCCGAGGGCTGGGGCTGCCCAGGCTCTGGGGAAGGGCCTGCCGGTCAGACAAGGGCTTCCTGGTTGAGCTTCGCAACGATGAGAGAAGAGTGTCCTTAAATTATTAAAAATTATGAATTGAAAATCCCCCACTGCTCCATCACCTGGCAAAGGAGGCAGCTGAGTGAAGCTTTTTTGTGCTAAGGCCAACAGTGAGTGAACAAGTACTGTTCTGAGTGTCCTACAGAGTCATACTTGCACACACAGAAAGGACACACACCCACACACACATCTGCACACCCACACACTAGTGTTCATAGCGTGGTCTGCAACACTTCCTCACCTAACTATTATTCATCAGTCTGCCATGCTTGGGAAAAACTCCAGTAGGAAAGCTGAAAGTTGGCCAATTATGAAGCATACATCGGGTATCTAAGAACAGGACCTTGTGCAGCTAGATCTTGATGCCCAATCCCACCAGGGCAGAGAGAGACCACCCAGCTGCGAGTCTCCTTCCGTCTCCATGGAATACCCATCTCTTGCGACATCGAAGCCACAGGCAGGACGAGTGCCTTGAGAGCAGGGCCTGTCGTCCAGCTCATCCGCACACATACGCATTCACACACCCCTGACATCTGACCAGTGTTAGACGAGTGTAAGAATAAGCGAGTGACTGTGAGTGGAAGGTGCTCTAGACCAGGAGTCAGAGAAGGGGTTTTTACTCTCTCCCGTGAGCTGCACAGAGGCAGCGGCTCACCCCGCCATCTTCCCTTACATCTGAAATAAGACGGCTGGAGAGTCATCAGCACGCAGTCTCCAAGGGGGTCAGCGCCATGCTCCTCTGTACTCCAGGCCATCTCCAAGGCCTCCTGGGGCACAGAGGAGGGAGCCCAGCCGTGAGGAGTGCCAGGCTGCTCACACGGAGCCCTAGCCGGGCTCCCTGAACTCCGTGAGGGTGCCTCGCTTTTGTGATCAGTTATCTCTCTCAGGAAGGTTTGAGGGGAGACAACGAAAATCTGCAGAACTTGTATCTATTCAAGCAAGCAACTGACTTCTGTCCACGTGACACATTTCAGGCTGAGCCTGTCAACTCTGAGAATGAAACAGAAACTTTCAACTTTCTTTCACCAGCAAGAAAGGTGTTTCTTGGGATGTCCAAGTGTGTGTCCAGCAAGCACATGTTCTCACTATGCACTTGGTGTTTTAACTTTCATGCTCTTGTGAACTCATGTGTACATATTTCTTCTGTAACACTGGCATCTTGCAGTCGAGTTTACTATTGCTCAAAGAAATTCTGCACAAATAGCTATTACGAACACAGTGCTTTCTACCTCACCAAATGTTTTCGGGGCCTAAAAGACTGTTCAGAGTACAGGAATGGCGTCAGAGGGGCCATGTGGAGTCGGGAGCAGGGAAAGATGGTATTTCAAGCTCTGGTGGGTGGAACTGCAGCCCTCAGTTTATCCAAGAATGTTTTGTAAAGTGCGAATCTAAAAGATACCAATGCCAAATATTCCTGCCTGGCCCCATTACAGGTTTAACTGGGGCCTTGTGAGATTATGCAGGGAGTATAAAAAAGCACAAGTCCTGAAGAGTTGGGTTCAAATCCAGACATTGGCCCATAGGAATTGTGCAGCTTTGCCCAGATAAGTGAACTTTACAATCTTGTTTATATGGAGAGACATTGGAGTAACTTTAAATTTAGAATGAAAGTCAATACAAGGACAAAAGTTTTATCATAAACATTAGACATTAAAATTAATACAGTGCTATAGGTTTTCCCATTCTTTGGTATACACAGTGTTTTATTACATAGCTGAAGAATGGATGACAAGGAAATTTAAAATACTATGTGAGATCACTCACGAGCAGGTGAAATAGCTTCTGGTGGACTTGTGCGGCAGTGAGGAGACAACAGCACAGCCCTGCACGTGAACCCCATTCTTCTTCTCTATCAATGTAAGGACAGAGATCGCAATGTGTTAATATCTGAATCATATAGTTCTGCTATTTGCAAGATTCTGCAACATTCTGTAGTTTGAAAACTGCATAAAATTTGGGGGTTTTTTTAGTTTTCCATAGAAAATGGGAATATAGAAATGGGAATGTGTCGAGATGTTGTGAGCCTACGAAACTTGAAAGAGCTTAAAACAGTACCTGGCTTATTTGGCCCAACAGAAACTCAAAGCAAAACAAGTGCAGAAAGTGGGAAAGGCCCCAAATGAAAGCCCAGAACACAAACAGCCATTCATGAATGGAGAACAGGATGGACGCAAGGTGACAGTGGATATTCCACTCTTGTGGATCTTACACGAGACCACTGCAGAGGAAGAGAAACAAGTCTCTGAGAAGTACCGTAATTTCCCCCAGATCTGAATCAGAATCTTTGTGCATCTGATACACACTGATCAGGGACATGCTAATGGATCACAACAAGAAAACAGACGAGAGGAGACAACAAAGGCCTCTGTGTGGGAATTCCAAATCAGAATCACAGAACTTTCACGGAATCAAACAGCGCAAAATTTATTAACCATGGATGCGTTGAGCATCAGACTCATTCTTGTGGGTAACAAGCAAGGCAGGACCTAAGGCTGAGATAAAGACCCACCCAGAATGATCGGGGAGTCCTGGAGAACAAAGAAACAGTCCCAAGCAGGGTACTGACCCTGGATCCGAGTCTTACCCGGCTGGTCTGGTCTGGTTCAGCAAGAAGGTGCAGGTGGGAAAGTACTCACATGCTCTGAGGGAAAGAAGGCCCTTCCTTTGGGAAGTGACAGACAGCTCAGGATTTAAGGAACTGCGAGTATTTTGGCAGGAGGGATGCAGTTTGAGAGAGACGTTTCTGGAAATTGGCTGTGCTTATTTTAACAATGTGTGTATTTAAGGGGATTTGCAGACAGCACAGAAATTGGGGAATATACTCACACAGCTAGCAGTGAGTTGTGAAATCTGTTTAGTAGATCTTAGCCAACACTTATTTAAAGCAACAAAAGAATAGAATGGAATGAGACAGAACAGAATTGAAAAAATCGGGCAGAACACACACAGAAAGAGTTAAATGTTGTTTCAGAAAACACACGAACATGTGGATGCATTTCTGATGTAAAATAAACATCCTATTACGAGTCATGATGAAAAAGCTGGAAAACTGCTACTCCAGCCCATACCTTGGCCCCACAAGGTCTCCGTGGGGACCTATGTACTCTCCAATTGTTCAGGGGACAGAGCGCCTGATATAGCATTTCCACAAATAAGTAAGACAAGTGTCTGATTACATCCCAGTTTCCCTAATATTTTCCACATTCCAAATCCCATGAGCAAGAGATGGAGGGAGAAGAAGGGGGAAGAAGAAACAGAGTAAAGGTGGGTTATGCACACAGTCCAGTCCCCCCCACGGCGGTGACCAC
>PVIR01042142.1:0-12387 GCA_004026965.1 Petromus typicus | reverse complement strand
CATTCATTTAGCAAAGAAAGAAAGAAAGTATGTGCAGTGTGTAGCAGCGCTCAGACCTCCATCCTTGCTCATGCAGATACGAGAGCAAAAGAGTGGGCTTGGCTACTGTCCCCATGGGCTATGACCTAGACCAAGCAAGCCACAAGATACTATCTCATCTCACAGAGGAAGTGCTGGTCAGCTGCTCAGGGGTCTTGGAGTTCATTCTTTGTCTTCCATGAACTTGATTTGTAACATATATAGAATCACATGAACTTCCAGCAATGATGTCGTCTACCTATGGTGGAGAAAATATACTCTTTATCTCCTCACAAATTGTGTGCAACACTCCCAGACAAAAAGCCAGTATAACCTCTAGAAACAACATGCTCATTTTAAGGAAAAGACCACTCTTTAAGTCTTTTGCATCCATCTTAGCAAAAGTCAAAGGAGAAAAACAAAACATAATAACTTTTTTCATCTGATTATTCACTCAATGCATAAAAATATTACTGCACTCTCAAATGACAAAAATTAATGTATTGAATACATTTTCACATATTTTGTGAATTAAAGTAACATTTTTAATATTTAAAAAAATTGATAGCATCTATAACCAGAATCATTTCAGTGTAAACATATCCATTGAAATGGAAATTCAAGGACAGAAATATGCAATAAAACCTATACCCATACTCTTCAGACTTAAAGTTTCATTAGGCTGAAGGCAGAGTATAAAATGATTTGTGTGCTACAGCTAACAATACAATGCTCTGACAACAAAACTGATTGCTAATGATAATTGACGCTGAGCCTGCGAGAAAGATTAATTGAATTTCCTCAAAGAAAAAGAAATAAACTAGAAACAAAAGTGGAGTCTTTGAATGTACTCTTATCCATTGAAGCAGGCCAGTGAAGAGAAGAGGAGAATGCAGCAATGAAAATTTTAATTTTGCTCTCGAAAGAGGTAGCTTTTCTCCTGATTTTAAAGAGTCCAGGTCTTTCCCCAAACTGTTGTTGAGAAAGCTGTCCATGGTGAAGGGAGTGGGGGCATTTCTAATAATGGCTTGAGATTTATGCATTTCACTGGATGAGTCACTGGAAACGCGAGTCCCAAACTTCATACATTTATTCATATTAAAGTGTACTCCTTTCTTCCAAGCCATGAAATTAAAACTTGAGAAGATAAATGGAAAACAATTAGAATACAAGTATGAAATTGTGATTTGAGAAATTATGACAGGCATCAACAAACATAGTTTCTTTCTTTATTTTTTTTAGGTTTTTTGAGACAGGGTCTCGCTTTGTAGTTCAGGCTGGCCATGAGCTCAGCCTCAAACTCACATCACAGCCATCCTCCTGCCTCTGCCTCCCGAGTGCTGGGATTACAGGCGTGAGCCACCACACCTGACACTGTGGTATGTGGTACTGGTTGCTGCTGGGCGTGAGTCTCCACACCCAGTATGGTATGTGGTTACCAGGGATCGAACCCGGGTCCTTGCGCTTGCAAGACAGGCACTGGAACCACTCAGCTAAATCCCTGGCCTCAAACATAGTTTCTCGACACCAATTTATCATGATAGTACTAACAATTTGATTTTAATTAGTGGTTTTCTACTCATTCCCAGTCAAGTCCCTGACAAAAGAAATGGCTGATTGTTGCTGTATGGAAATGATGAACATTCTGTCACTCTTCCATAACCTGCAGCAGCTCCACAGGGAAAAAGCCAGTGGATACTCCAGATGAGATCCTTATTTTGTAACAGACACTGCTTAAGGTCTTCAAACATTTAATAGGTACTTACTACTATAGAGACTGTGGCAATCTCTCAAGAAGGGTGGAGACATTCTCAATTGAAAATACTGATAATTGAGACCCAATAATAGAGAAATATCAATCTTCTATGGTAATTACCAGTGGCTTCTTCAATAATGTGTTCAGATTGTTTACATCAGCCTATTTGCTAGAAATTTTCTTTTCTAAATAAGCATGCCTGGGGTAGTCCTAGGCAAAATTGTGTATAAGTAACTTTTCTTTCCTTCTTTACATATGCTCATATTTCTTTCCATATGCTTCTTCTCTTTCCATTCCCCCAGTTCTCATACTTCATTATTCTAAGCCTGTAATTTTTGCAACTGTTACTTATAATAGCAATCACTTCTATAAACTCATGACCTATAATCTAATTTATATGAAGGATACTTCCATCACGCCAGCTTCCCAAACCAAGGAGAATAGCACAATGGTTAATTCAGTACCAGACTATGAGGTCCTGTATAAGTCTTTGCCAACCTAAAGTATAAATACTATCTGATTAATTCTGAAAGACTACTGTGTTTCATTAAGTATTTCTTTTAGTAAAATATGATAGTAATTGTAAACTTCAGTCTATTCTCTTTTTAGGCCAGTCTTTTATAATTTTTTTTTTTTTTTGGTGCTTGGAACCCAGGAGGAGATTAATAACCAGCTATGAAAAAAAGATATATGAATCAATTGATGGAGAACAGGTACTGTTCTAGGGGTACAGCTGACATTATAGAAATACCAATCCAACAATATTCTCATTAACATATATAAGACAGGAAAGACTAGTCTACAAGTTCAGTTGTGCCACTGCCAGATTATGAAGTTATAATATTCTTTGGCGAAATCAGAGAATCTATAATTCTAAACTAAACAATTTCTATGATTCTAATTTGTAGACTGCATATATCTTAAGTGTGTTTTTGTGGTTTTTGACTCTGGAATTAATCTGTATCAATGAACATCAATAAATGAAACAAGTGAAGAGGCTTCCTCAATCTCATATAAATTCCTGCTTTCATTCCAAAGAGAGTAAACAGTAACTGAAATGTCAAGTTATCTCTGATTAGAATTAAGCAAACTAGAGAAGTCATGCCTCTTGTAGAAAGTTTTTGGAAGAAATAATGATTTTGAAAATATTGCCACCTGCCATTAAAGTTTAAAAAGGATTGAAGGCTGAATCCTTTGATTTCAAATTATAAGCAACAGAGAAGTAGACTTTCATGGAATTATCTAGCATGCCATGAAAGAATATAATAAGTAGCTATAATGGCAAATATTTTTCCATATATAACTGTAACATTTAATATTTTTTTAGTTTTAATTATGAGTCTATTGTGTTCAACATGAAACAAATAAAACTGGAAAAAAAATTGGTAAATCCTCTCGAATTTGAAAAGCTCTGAATTACTCCACATGGATCAAAACTATGCCAAAAGATATTGTGCAGTATCTCAGTGATTCAGGGCATCTTCATGACCCGGGTATGGCCGAGAGTAAAGGATTATGCAGTGTACACTGAGGTTAATCAGAAATGGTCCAGACATGAATCCTGAAAACAAATAATCTGCATGTGCAAATTGTCACAAGCATCCCCAGAACACAGATATTTAACAACTGCATGCCCAGAACAAGCTTTCACACACTGTGAAATATTCAGCCTCGTATCTCTGGTATTATTGTAAGAAGCAAGTGTTAAATGATGGATATATTAAAATAGCCACAGGAGTTTGAGTGATGACATCAGTTAAACGACATGCCTGGAGTGAACCCTGCAGAGGAGTAGACTAAAGGGTGAAAGGAGATATAAAACCTTCTAAAATAATTGTGAAAAGACATAAGTGACTTACGCACTCAAAACAACATAGTTACAATGTGTATATTTTATCCTTGCTCTTCTAACTCAATTCAATCTGCTTACCTTGTAGGATATTTTTTACATTTCAATAAAGATCTAGAGCTACTGCTACATATCATGTACTGATAAGAGAAGTTCTTCCCTGAAAGAGTCAAGAGTTAGTTACAGGAAAAGCAGACACATAAAATATTTAATTCAGCATACTTAAGTCATAGAAAAATAGATAGGATGCAAGAGTATGCCAAAGAAGGAATGTGTAATGATGTAGAGCTTGAGGTTGACAAGGAAGTTCATGATCACGGGAGCTTCTCCCAGAATGTGAAATCCAGAGCAACATTCAGAAATGAGAAAGAAGCTGTTGTATACAAAGGAAAACACAGAAACTGCGCTGTGAAGCAGCATGGCATTCATGACATGGAAAAAAGTGAGATGGATTAGTCAGAGTTCAAATATGAGTAGTTGGTATGAGCATTAGGCTGTGGGAAAGTTAACTCCTCAGGGAGATGTGAGCCCCCAGGCCATGAAAGCATCAATCCGCTCTGAGCGCCAAAGGACTTGAGGCAGGTGGATAAGATCAGATGAATAGTTTAGAAGCTAGAGCACACGGTCAGTGGAAATGAGCTTTGGTACATGCCTCAGCTATGAAGACTATCAGCAGCCCAAATATACTAACCCTAATGAATAGTGATGATCCCTAGATTGTGACAATAATGTTAACGAAATCTAACATTGATACATCTGTGTGTGTGTGTGTGTGTGTGTGTGTGTGTGTGTGTGTGTGTGTGATGCTCAACAGAAGGGAGGGAAACAACAAAGTGACACTTTTTTGCTTTTAAATACTTTCTTCACAGAAGATGAGAAGGAAAATACCCTGAGTTATAGATTACAGGACAAAGAGGAGAGTAGCTAAATATACCACTTGAGTGTCTTTTAGGAGTTCAGCATGGTAGAAGATATTCCATGCTAATTTGGTGCCCAAAGTTTGTCTCTTAAAGAAAAATCCAGAACTCAACAGTCCCTTTTTACTGTTAAGCACAAAGCTCCAATGTTCTTTTAAGTTCCACTGTTAGGCACAAGGACTTTCACCGGCAGAGATGCAGCTTTGTGCATAATCACATTATAGTTCCCTCATAATGGATCCCATTTACAGTTCATAGCACTCACTGAAATATCAGAAAGATTTCATTTCAGGACCAGCACATTTACACAAACAGGTCAGAGTGGAGGGGATAGAAAAGTGATGAGGCTTTATGGGTCTCAAATGTTGGACTATTGCCTTGTCTGGTTGACTCCATCCTGCTTCATTTCATCTTGAATAAAGAGTTTCTGGAAACCTCTGCACTCAGAGCCAACATGTGTTGAATCAAAAAGGAGCTGACTCAAACCAAACTTCCACCTCTAGTCTCAGTTCCCATTTCCATTGTAATCTTTCACCTCCTTCAATTGAAAATAATATATGGGTCAGGGAAAGGGAGAGAAAGAGTCAGAGAGAGAGAGACAGAGAGAGAGAGAGAGATGCAGATTGATGAACAGGAAAAGAGACAGACAGAGCCAAGTAGAAGGAGAAAATCAATATGATAGTGAAAACTGGAAAGATGAAAAAACAAACAAACAAAAAACAAATACTAAATTATCTTCAATTCTACAAAAGCCTATCACACATATTCACCACAGTTGTGTACATATTTGGCAGGCCTATTTTCTAAGTGGTATACTGAGGAGTGAAATTATTGACCCTAGTGGAAATGACAGAAGAAAACAGCTTTCTAGGAGAAAATTAAATGTGAGTTGTTTGAAGTATGATACAAATGTAAAACTTCTTCCCTAGGTTAAAGAAATTCAACTTTTTGAACCATTTTACCTATCCCTCTCATACTGAAGTAATTTACTCAGTGCTTTATAATTCCATGTATTTCAGTTGGTATCTATCTAAAGCTTTTACTTGAACTAGCCCATTTCTAAGCCCATATAGGGTATGGACTTCTTTAGAATAAATTTTATTCATGTTTTCATTTAACAAATAAATATTGAATGGCTGACATGTATCAGATATTGTGTTGGACACTGGAGAGACCCTGATCTGTGTGTGTTTGTGTGTGTGTGTGTGTGTGCGCGCACGTGCTATGGAGGGAAGAATGAAAGAATCACCCTTAGACAGATGGCAGCTCACCCTCTCCTACTACTGACTAGGAGGTAGAGGATGAAAGGGTAGATGGTAGTGAAGTCAGATTTGAATATCTGAAGTCAGAAGGTGGAGAATGTTCACTTGTATACAGTTCTACAAGAGGTTGTCATTCACTAAGAACTGGAGAGGTTGAGGTCACCACTTCCTCTCCGTGGATCCAAGACTTGTGGTTATCATGCAGACGAGTGTGAGCACACACCTAGAGCTTCTGAAATGTTGATTGTTTGATAGGTTTGAATGGGGATAAATCCACGAAGGATTGTATGTCTTTTCACTTATATTAGAGGTGCTGATACAGAAAGAGAATTAATAAGAGCTTCTGAAGTGTTAGATCTGTAACCTGCACATGATCCTTTTGCTTGGAGGAAGAAAAGTTCAGAAAGTGTTGCTTTCCAGACTTCATAGCTACAGGGAAAAGAGATGAGATGGAAAAGAGAACTATAAAACAAAAGTCATAATATATAATAATAGGATCACTATTTTCTGCATGTCTCTTGTTCTATTTTCTGAAAGCAGGCACATTTTCAGGTTTTATGTCCCAGCAATAAAGAGGTATAACTATAAAAATATGTGTCATATCAGCAGGCTTGTCTCTAAATAGAATGTTTTACCAAGTTTCCCAAGAGCCATATGAGGCCCTTTAAATTATAGGGTATACGAGCTTCCCTGCAGGGCAGCCTTTGAACTACAACTCATTGTCAATCCAAAGCCAAGTGGGAAATGAACCTTTGGGAAATGGAGGGTGTGTGTTCTTTACTCTCAGCATTTGTATGCTTCTTCCTTAAGTAGAGGCCATCACCAAGCATGACAAGAGATGTACGATTGGTATGGATCGAGTGAAGTTTAATCACCTTAATTGCATTTATTTAGGCAAACATTTATTTTAGAGGAATAAAAGCTCTCCTAATTTAACTCAAACCTTCTCCTTTCTTTTTTTCTTTTTTTTTAAGTGTTACATAGGGCAAAGCAATTAAAAAAAAAACTTTCAGCATTCTCTTAAGTAGATAGAACAATGTAAGACTAATTCATAAGAAGAAATAAGCCAAAAATTACTCTGTTTGGATTTATAATAACATTTACAGCTTATTTACTCTCTTCACAATATACTATCTGGGTTTGTGGAGGCCTGGAAACATCCAGGTCTTCAGAGACATACGTCTTGCACTGTACTATGTGCAAGGCAAAAACTTTCCCAAAGAGAAAAGTCTAAAATGAGGTGTACTTAATATCCATTCTTGTCTTCTAGGACTTCTCTGGAACATGGTAATAGTAACAGGTAAATCTCACAGTGTTTTTCTCTTGGACTAGGAATATGAACAAAGTCCTGACTCACAAAAATCACTAGTATTCAAATAGTAAAAATTAACAACAATTTAACATTCAACAATTAACAGTCAAACTAATTATGCATCAGTAAGAGGGTGTCATGGCATTAAAACAGCATTGTTTGGCACTCTTAATGACTTCAGCAACAATCCATGATGTACCATAAGAATGAAGTAATAGATCCTACAGTTTCACCATCACTATTTGGTTAAGAGCACCACTGCTGGAATTCAGTTATGTGCATTCAGTTATGTTGCATTTGAGTTTGTCGGTTATCAGACATTTGGTATAAACTCTTCCTTCTGCAGAGCCTTAGTTTCGGTAGAGAAGAATGCACATCCTAACTGTACCTATCACAGTGCTATTATGAGGATGAAGATGCACTTAACGTATTCATAAAATGTCTCAAAGACACCATACTAAAGTATAAGATATTTTATTTGTTTTGCATAAATTTAACTTTGCTTGTGTTAATCCTTCTACCTACACATCATCCTGCCCTGTAATAATTTACTTCTCAGCTTCTAATTTTCCTCTGAGATACAGTTTATATACGTTGCCTATATGAAATGTGAAGCTTTTTCATATGATCACATCTCACAAGACCAAATTGATAGCCCCTTTCTTTTTGTCGTGAAAGCATTTCTCATAAACCCTTATTCTGACATCTGTGCCTTACTATGCTAACCAACATCTCTTTTACCATAAAAACACAGATTCCTAGGATCAGGGAACACAGGATGGTGCTAGAACTTCCCCACAACCCAGCAATACAGTCAGTATATGATAAGTTCTTAGCCTGTATTGTTAACATAAGAATACATGCAAGCCACCTCTTGTTACTGAATCGGGTAGGAAAAGAAAACAAAATAGCAGTTAATTTCCCTGTGATTGCAAAAGGTTCTGGTTCACTCTTTTCATTCAAAGAAAAAAGTACTTTCTGTCTCTCTTTCATGACTAAATTCTTAAAATCCTTATTTCATTTTTATGGTTGTCTTTCCCTGAACGTACTTTGAATTTGGCATGAGGTGCTATAGCCGATGAAAACAGAAAGATAGAAGTTCAAAGTCCAGGTTGTACTGCTAATATCACCAATATGACCTTGAATGAGTAACATAGCTTCTTACGATAGGGGTGATAAAGCACACCCTATCTACTTCACAGGATTATTTTAAGAGTGCGAGTGAAAGCATTTCACAAAACAATGTATGAAGGTTAGATATGATCATGAGTTCTTTTGCTAGTAAAACGTGGCTCATTTAGAAGTTCATACTTAATAATAGACATTCTACATATTTACAGTTGCCTATAATTCTTTGACAAGAAAGGGCATTCTCTATTTCTCATTGTCTTACTTTACAGGGAAGCTGCAGGAAAAATGGAAGTGCTTCAATTATAAATAGACTTCCTATGGAACACACTGAAAATGGACATTGTGATTTCCATTAATATTTAAATGTGCAAACACTTCTTTGTTCTATTTTTAAAGCATCAATTAGCTAGTTATATTAAAATGACCACATAATTCCAGCTTCCTTGACAGCATCTTTCTTCCATTTTACAGACAAACCATGACACAGCTAAGCTTATGTAGAATCTGGTAACAGAACTGAGAATTGCTTTCTGATCCAGTGTCCCAATGAAACTTTCCACGATAATAGAACTGTTCAGTTGTCTGCATGGTTCAGCCCAGTAGCACACAGCCATTTATGACTCGTTGGTGCAGTCAGACATTAGTACTCAGGAGCCTTGAAACTTGATAAGTTTGGCACTCAACAAATTTTGATGTGAAAAATTCATCCCAGTACTCAGCATTTGGTGGGTTCTCCACGTGCAAGTCTACTGCTTCTCACCTCCAGTCTTTTTTGGCCAAGATTGTTTAGTGCTTGGTTTGGGTACTCAAAATGCACTGCTGTACTTGGAGTTGGTCAGTTTGAAGAGCTTAAATTTTAATTTCATATTATTTTAATAAATTTAAACAGCTACATTTGTAACCAGTCATTACATTTAGCATAATGATCCCCTTTCAGGTGCAATGTAAATATAAAACTTCATATTTATTCTTTTATCTGAATGAACACTTTAAGGAGAATGATACTTGATGATTTAAAGTGTGACAGAAAGTTGCCACACTAACCCTTAGCATGACCACAGTCTTTTCTGTGGAAAGAATATCTGATCAAAGACCAGTTTAGGGGGCCTAGCATAAGAAAAAAGATGGCGACTGAATGACAGAGATGTAAATGATACCAGGTTGCAATAAGCTGGCCAAAGAAACAAGCTGATATTACTTCTAGAATGCTTAGTCTGCCACAGAAGACTTCTCTTGAGTGTTGCTTTCCTGGCCTTGGCTGTAGTAATCCTTTTTCCTGGTTAACCTTGTCTCTGATTGGCATTTTCTTCCTCCCTTTTCTTCCACAATCACATGGGTGTGCACTTACAGAGTGAAAAGTTTGTCTCATTTCTTTAGATTTTCTTCCTCATAATTCTCAGTCCAATATACACATCTCCCCTTTTATCAGCCAGAGAAATTCTAGGAAAGCACAGAAGGGAAAGAATATTTATTTTAACCCTTCTGATAAGGAAAGAACTCAACTTGTCTGGAAACAACCATTCTTTCTTTTCCTTCAGACATACTGTCAAGAGCATCTTAAGGTCAGACTGTAAATCATGTAAAATATCTTTCTCTTTTCAAGGCAGTTTTTTGCTTATATTATAATCAAGGACAAAAGAAGTCACACATTTTTGCCAATGCAAGTCCTTGCAGAAGCAGCTGGGAGCAAAATTTTCAGCCACTACAACTGGCTACTGAGACCACATTCAGCGAACTAAAACATGATCTGTTCTGGGAGGAGTTCCTTCTCAGCCGACATGAGGGCCTGGCTTCTCAGTTTGGTATCGGGGTGATTTTGATATTCATTAAAATGAAGCCTGACAGAGCGAGGCACAGGCAACCTTTACCACTCAGCAGCTGTCTGGTTCAGAGTGCTTGGGATTATTTCAATCCCCGAGGCTTTTGGTATATACAGTTTTCAGATACAAGCCTGAAATCTAGCCAGCAAGATTCCAGGTATTCTTAAATTTAAGTTGTGATTCTCTCTATATTCACTTCCCAATTAGAGAAAAATGCCTCAAGACAATTGAGTAACTAAAGGATGATCCCCAAAGATCTTGTATCTGTGATGCTCACATTATTCAGGTCACTTAGTCCAACCTTCTCACTACATATGAGAAAAAACTTGGCACACAGGTGAAGCGACTTTACCAAGACCATAAATGGTCTAAGAAAATTCCTGACATCTGTAACTTGAAATAATTATAGTAATGATTATGGTGATGGTGATAATATGAGATTTTCTTTCCACTAATATGATAAGTAGCTTACTACAGTGAGTTTCCCAAAAGGCTAACAGATCAAATAATAATATCAGCTTAAGGATAATTTGAAACACCAGTTCCATCCATATTAGCAAGTTCTCTGGATGCTATTTATTTATGGAAGAAAATGGCATAGTACTAAAACTATAGATGATAGTTCTGTAGCAATCATGATGCATTTCTCAGACTCAAACCAGATAATCATACAGATAACATCAAATGGCATTCACCAATTTCCATTTCCTCTACTTGAAACTATTTTACTCTTTCATATATTGTTGTGACTATTGATTAAAGGCTAACACTAATTCATAAAGTCAGTGCAGTTCAGAATCTGTGAAGAATTTCTCTGAGTTTTGTTTTTTGCTCTAACTATAGATTCCTTGTTTCCATTACAGAGTTTCCTGGCTACACACTGGAAACATTTTGTAAATAATTCTGATGAATGCTTTGAAAATCACTGTTTAGAAAGTCTAATAATATTTTACACTGTCAGAGCTACCTTGCTTTTAACACATTAAATTTGAATGTATGGGAAAAGGTTTAATTTTACTGCTGTTTCTTTCGTCTTTAGGTTTCATCTCTAATTGCATAATGAATGGTCCACACTTAAGTTTAGATGATAACAAGTCATTTCAGAGTGTGAATTCTGGCCCGGCCAAAGTTAGTGGCATGAACTGAAAGTAATTACAAAATTTCTGTGAACCTAGTTATTATATAATCCTATATAATTTAAAGACTTACTGTAATTATGAATAAGATTATGCAACAAATAGTCCAAGAAACCATGAGTTTTTAATAAATCTTTACTACTGCTTATAATAACAGAGATGACAATAGTGGCAGTTTAGAGGTAAGAATATTCATCTCATAAGTACCTTTGCTTTAAGAATCTAAAATGGGACCGGAGATTTAGCTCAGTGGTTTCGGCGCCTGTCTTGCAAGCGCAGGGACTCAGATTCGATCCCCGTTAACCACATACCATACTTGGCATGGAGACTCTCGCCGAGCAGCAACCAGTACCACATACCACAGTGCCGGGCGTGGTGGCCACGCCTGTAATCCCAGCACTCGGGAGGCAGAGGCAGGAGGATTGCTGTGATGTGAGTTTGAGGCTGAGCTCAGGGCCAGCCAGAACCACAAAGCGAGACCCTCTCTCAAAAAAAAAAAAAAAAAAAAAGAATCTAAAATGATCTTTAGAGAAAATTTTGTGAAAATTTAGAAGAAATAAGGTCTTGAGTAAAAACAAATGTCTACATGAGATCAAAACTGTGTTGAGTTAACTTCATTTTCGTCTTAGAGTAGTAGAACATTTAGAAGAGGAGAAGGACTGGACGCAATCAGTCAGCAGTAGCTTTTCAGTTCCATTTGGCATTCTCATCAATAAGCTAGAAGTGTACAGTATAGATCTATGCAGCTAAAAGCCTGTTGGCTTCACAACTCCAAACTTCCTCATACATGCACATTTCCTCCTTCTCACCCCTCCCCAAAACACATAAGTGAAGAGCCATCTTGATTGATCATTCAGGCTGTATTTGTATGGAGGTTGGGTGCAGACAGCAGTGAAGGAAGTAAATGAGGCAAGAAGCATGTCTTAGAAATGTTGGTGTATGAAGCCTGGTTCCCTCTGAACCTCACTTGAACCTTTCTAGCAGCTGTGCCATAAATTGCAGCGCTGGCTCTCCACGGTCCAGTCTCGAATCTCTGACAGAATCTGCCACTGCATGGTGCAGAAGACGCCTGCTGAGAGTTTGCGTGCCTTCTGCTCTTCCTCCATTTTTCATCCTGACCTCTTTACTATCCCCTTTTCACAAAACAAAACCACCCATATGTGACTTTCTGAAGGTGTTTGTTTTT